>JAUTXW010001888.1:0-260000 GCA_030620095.1 Kuschelorhynchus macadamiae
GTGCGACGTTCAAATCAATGGTAAACAACTATTTCAATTTGAATGAATGTAAAAATTTGAGTAATTTTGCTTGCTCAACTGTTAAAAAAATAATTCATAGACAGGGTGAGCTTCTTTTAAATTTAGGTAATATTTTTATGAAAAATCCCTGCTTTGGTAGTAAATCTTAGTGGTAAATATATGTAAAAATGTTTTAAAAATTAAAAAAAAATACAAGACACGTAAGCGCAAACTTTTAAATTTAAATCCACTGTTCATTATTTAAAGAGAAACTAAACCTATAAATATCCAGTTCAAAATGACCCATCTTTGCACACTCTGTCTAAAAGAATTTACACAGAGACGAAATGCCAAAGACACATTAAAGAATCATGTTTAAAAAGAGACACAAATCATAATCCGGATGAGTATTTAATCATAGTAAGTATATTTACATTATTTACTAAGAATTAGGACATATTAAAATATAAGAAAAACAATAAAATTTGTTTTGTGTTATTTCAATGATCTTTTTTGCTTGACTTAGTAAGCGTCCAGGGGCAGGGAGGAGGTCAGTCCCTCCCCACCTTGCTACGCCGCTCATTATGTTATATTGAATATAAATTATTATAGTGAATTAAAAAAACTTCATTTTTTGTTTCAGTTGGTGAAAAATTCTTCAGGAATAATGCAACTCGCCATTGCGAAGACTGTAAAGCTGATATTAATTTTAATGCTTGGAACTCTTATCTAAGAACAAATGTCCACAAAAGCAAGAGTACTATTAAATATGGAAATGGAATAGACCTTATTAGAAGTGCTTTTAAGTCTCGAATTGCTGCATACAAGGTTTACTCACCCAAAATACATGTCAACCTTAAAAAGTTTCAGCAAGAAATTTCCGAAAAAGTGGTTTCATTAATTCGCCAGCAACAGCAATTATATAGATGCGTTAAGATAAATGCAGAATTATTTGGTATCTACTACTCGCCAGTTTTGAAGTCTACATCCGTTAAATCATTCAACACAGCCTTCCATAACGTGACTGAGACGACTGATTTAAATAATCTCTATGACGAACTATTCAAAATTCTAACAACCAAGGCAGATGAACTACCTGAACGAAATTCTGGTAAGTTAATACATTTTAACATTTCAAACGCTATTGCTTCAATTTATGTTTATTTACAACAGTCTCTCTTAATAAATACTAATTATTTTTTCTTTAAATTGCAGATTGGATTTTACAACAAATTCTCTATTAAGAAGTAAACATCAACAAGTACAATCCTTTATGTGGCGACTCTTATATTCCAATTCCAGAGTTCCAGGAATGTTGGTAACATTTTGAATGAAGATGATTTCTGTTTTGCATATGCCGTTGTATCAGCAATATGTAGACCTTCAGGTGACCCTAGGAAAACTTCCTCGTACCCGGACTTCAGAACTGATATTTGATTTTACAGGTATTAATTTTCCAGTTAAATTAGAGCAGATAAGTACTTTTGAAAACAAAAATAATTTATCCATAAATGTCTATGGGGTTGAGAAATTTTTTAAAAATGGAGTATATGTAAATGAGATTCTAGGACCATTACACTATAATAGACATAAAAAGAATTTACATATCAATCTACTTTTAAATACTTCTGATGACGGTAATAGTCATTATTGTTGGATAAAAGATCTAAATTACTTTTTAAACAACTGTCAAAAAAGAAATGTAGAAAAAATTTGTGTGAAGGATGTTTACAATATTTTGGTACCTATGAATATCCTTCAGATGAACTTATTTTAGATAAGTTTGGAAATCAAATTCCAGAAAACATATTAAAGTTTCAAAATATTCAAAAGCAGTATAAAGCACCTTTAGTAATTTATGCTGATTTCGAGTGCTATTTAAAAAACGTTGAAAACGAAAAGTTTGATCCTACAACTTCCTATATAGTTAAAACTGCTGAACATGTTCCATATTCGTTCGCTTATTAAATTAAATCATCATTTGATAAAAATCTCACATCTTTAAAACTTTATCGTGGAACTGATTGTGCTGAAAAGTTTATTGAATATATTGAACTTGATGTGAAAAACCTTTATAACTATTATTTTAGAAATCAAAAGCCTATGAATAAGTTAACTAGTTTGCAACAAAAAGAATTTGAAAATGCACTTGTGTGTTATATATGTGAAAAACCTTTTTCAGACGGAAATTTTAAAAAATGTAAGGACCATTGTCATGTTAGCGGTAACTATAGGGGCTCGGCTCATTCTATTTGTAATTTACATTTCATACCTCCAACTTACATTCCAATAATTTTTCATAATCTAAAGAATTACGATTCTCATCTATTTATTAAGTCATTATGTAACAATAAAGAATCAATTAGCGTTATTGCTCAAAACAAAGAAAAATATATTTCTTTTAGTAAAAAAATTATGGTAAACACGTATGACTCTAAAAATAAAAAGATAGTTTACTTGAATTTACGATTTATAGACTCATTTCAGTTTTTACCAGAATCTCTTGAATCACTATCTAATATTTTAGATGATTCTCAATGTCCTGAAATTAGGAAACATTTTTCAGACACAGATCAATTTAAATATGTTAGACAAAAAGGAGTTTTTCCTTATTCATATATTGACTCTTACGAAAAGTTGGATGATAAGTCTTTGCCCGCTATTGATAAATTTTATAATGACTTAATTGATGAAAATATTAGTAATGAAGATTACATTAGAGCTAAAGAGGTATGGAATGTATTCAATTGCTCCACGATAGCTGAATATTCAGATATATATTTGAAATCTGACGTTCACCTTTTAGCCGATTCCTTTTAGCCGACGTTTTTGAAAATTATAGAAATACTTGTTATAAAACTTATAAATTAGATCATGTAAATTATGTAACAAGCTCTTCAATGTGTTGGGATGCTATGATGAAATTTACAAATGTAGAATTGGAATTATTGGCTGATCCAGATATGCTTCATTTCTTCAAAAAAGGGGTTCGCGGGGGAGTTAGTACTTGTTCAGCTCGAAAATAGGAGGCAAATAATCCTTTTTTTGATAATTTCAATCCTAAGTATCCAACAAAATATATTGCCTATTTAGATGCAACAAATTTGTATGGTTTTGCAATGAAGCAGTATTTGCCAGAAAAAAACTTTGTTTGGCTATCTGAGGATGAAATTAATGAACTTAATATTTTAAATATTTCAGATACATCATCTACGGGCTATGTATTTGAAGTTGACTTAGAATATCCTCAGAATTTACATGAAAGCCATAACGACTTTCCGCTCTGTCCCGAACAATTTAAGCCACCAATTTCCAAGTATTCTCTAAACTAATTCCCAATTTAAACAATGAATACAATTATGTTCTTCATTATCGTGCTTTGAAGCAAAGCTTAAAATTTGGACTTAAACTTCTCAAAATACACAGGGGAATTAAATTTACACAATCGCCATGGTTAGCTAAATATATTGATTTGAATACTAATTTACGAAATGCTTCAAAAAACAAATTTGAAAAAAATTCGTACAAATTGGCAAATAACATTATTTTTGGTAAAACTATGGAGAATGTCGATAACCGAGTAGATATTAAGCTAGTAACTCAATGGGAGAGAGAGCGAAACAAATTAAGTGCTGAGAAATTAATTGCAAAACCTCAATTTAAAGATTTAAAATTTTTTTCAGAAAATCTAGTAGCTATTCAACTTAAAAAGATATGTATCGAATATAATAAGCCCATTTATGTTGGAATGAGTATATTGGATATTGCAAAAACCGTAATGTATGATTTTTATTACGGATATTTAAAATTAAAATATGGAGATAATGTAAGTTTATTGTACACTGATACTGATTCTTTAATACTAGAAATTGAAACGAAAAATTTTTATGAAGATATGAAGCAAAATCTGGATCAATTTGACACCTCTAACTATCCTGAACCAAATATTCATAATATGGCGATATCCACATCAGTGGTTGGTAAATTTAAGGATGAATATAAAGGTGTACCTTTAGAAAGTTTTTTTGGTACCGGTGCTAAGGCATACTGTGTAAAAACCAAAGATAGTTTAGATAAAAAGGCAAAAGGTATTCGTAAATCGGCCGTACAAAAACAATTAAACTTATCAGATTATAAAGATGTTGTGGAAAAAGGTCAAAAAGTATACTGCACAATGTATGTTTTTAAGTCACATCTACACAATATTTATACGAATTTGATTAACAAACTAGCCCTGACAAGTCTTGACGATAAAAGATATCGTCTTTCAAATACCACAAAAACTTTAACATGGGGTCACAAAGATATTGTTCATATAGAATCAATGATTAAAAATTTATCTATTTTACAATCTGAACAAAAACCCAAATCTAAAAGACGATGTTTAGAAGAGACTCGTAATAAAAGTGGTTTTGATACACAATTGTCATCCGGTTTTGAAATTGGAAAAGGAAGTTAAAGCTGTCAAGCTTTATAAAATTTGTTTCATTGATGATCTGTGTCACTAATTTGTGTGAATATTTAAAATGTTGTAACAAACGGTATTATTTAGTTGCTTTAGAAGAATGACTGCTACTTCATTAGTCGTGTTAGTCTCCCTTGTTGGCAGAATACTATATGTTAATCATATTCCTAACACAATTAGAGCCGACGTGTGCATCAATAAGAATAAAAATGAAACTGATTGTTATAAGCAAATGAGAATGATTTATATAGATGGAAACTCACATTTGTTTACTTATAATATTTCAGAAAATGATTTAAGTGTTAATAATTATATGAAGATTAAATATTTCTTTGATAAAAAGCCTGTCATTTATTCAGAATGGATAGAATTTGTTCATAAAAAACATAATTGTAATTATGTATATTTTTATATAATATTATTGTTTCTGACTTTAATATTAATTATTTCATCTTACGTTGCTTTTGTAATGTATTTGAAAACCTGAATTAAAAGTTCTAGTATTTGATTTTTTGTAGTTTAATTTTTATCTCCTCCAACGTTAAGTAATCTCCCTCCTCCATTTAAGTGGAGGGGACAGTAGACTATAAAAATGTGCCGCAAATCATTATTTAGTTAGTTTCTATATTCTACGGTCTCATAATGTTCAGCTCACAGAGAGTAACGTCCAATGTGTTTAAAACATCTATACTTTCTATCGAAAAACAAACCATAGTAAATTCTAAACAGTACCCTTTAAATAAATCCAAATCAAAGTTTGTGAATATTGGTTTGTGTTTAGAAAGTAATTTTACGCCATGTGTTGAATTTGGTGGAAACAAGAACCAATCTATTGTTCTAAGTAAGGATGATTGGAAAGACCTACTAAAATATCAGGGTGTTATAACAAATTACTTTTTCTCATTAAACGCCTTTCAAGAAATTATATTTTTGAAAAATATGTCCATTCTTTTTGAGAAATTTGGTGAAATGCCAATAGTGAGGATTACAAAACATGATGATTACGTCTGTTTTGGAAATGAAACTGTGTGCAGATTATGGGAACAAATACCTTTAATCGAATACAGATTAAATATTTTACAAAAACAGCAATTTAACAGTTACTTCGACATTTTTACGAACAGTCTGTTTTCGGAAACCAATTGTCTTCAAAAAGTGTATATATATATAAAGTATATGATACTCTGTCGTCGAGTGAAAACCCCAATAGTGAGAATGTTTGTACTATGCTGGAATTATTACTAATGCATCCAATCCAGCTCGAACAAAAATTAAGAGAACGAAAATATTATAAAGAAATCAGTAAGTTTTGATGAAACTAAAAATCAACTTCATACGATGCATGCACGGACGTTTGCATATAGAAAATCCCGTATGTCGCCTCAAGAGTTTGTAGACCAACAACATTTTAAAAGACGAATTGAATTATGTGAAATTATTTTAAAACCTATTTTAAATAATATGTTAAATAAGATTATAAAATAAAACAATATTAATATAAAAAATGTGTTTTATTGATGAATATTTTACAAAATATACTTTTTTAATATCCATGAGTTATGTGTTTTGTCTAATCCCAACCATTTAACTAACACCTTATTTCCTTTTCTTCTTATTACTTTTTCCATTAAGTATATGTCTGACTTTTTGTAATTCTTTTCCGTAAAAGCCTCCTTGAATTTCTGATTTGTTTTCATCTTCAAGTAAATAGGTTGCAGGATTTGTAAGTTGTAACTTTTTTATTCTAAAAATTTCATTTGACCAGTTGGGTGTGTACCCTTTAGAAAAAAATTCTCTGTGTTTGCTTATACGAACAGTCACCAACTTTAAATTTTTTCAAATTAGGATCAACTGTTTTCATATGAGTAAATGATGATTTCAATATATTTTTTTCATTTCCCTTATTAACAGCATTAGGTTTTTTACCAATTGTAGAGTGTACTGTATTATTGTACACACTAACAATATCAGGCAATATATCTAACCATTTATAATTTCCTTGAAGACTAAACTTTTTCCACATTTTATTCTTTAATGTTCGGTTCACTCGCTCAACGATACTTGCTTTCAAATTAGAAAAAGTACTATAGTGATTGATTTTAAACTGTTCCATTAGCTTCTGAAAATCTTTGGAATAAAATTCTTTTCCTTTATCTGTTTGTATATTTTTTGGAACGTCTTGCAGGTGTTTAGGGGTTTCTTTTAAGTCTTCGAGAATTTTTTTCATTGCTGCAGTCACCTCTTTATCAGTTTTTATTTTAATAGGTAGTGCCCAAACGAATTTAGAAAAAGTATTGATTACCACTAATATATATCTATATCCTCTATTAAATTTTGAGTAAGGTTGCATTTCAACTAAATCTGCTTGAAACAAATCATTAAGCCCTTTTACGATTACTCGTCTTCTTTTAAAATTTCTTCTAGCGGGTCTATGTAATTCATTAACGACATCCTCCTTAATTTTATTCATTTTCAGTCTTACACTTTAAAACCAATCCTGCGTATAACACTCCAGGTGATGCAGAATATTTAAGAGATCTTACAACAGAAATATTATCACCATTACCGAGTTTATGACCTAATAGTTCAACCGAACTAAATATATTGTTATTTATGATAAAATCTATGTATTTACTACAGTGAACTTTTATTACTTCTGCTTCTGGAAATGGAAACGCTAAAGTAGTTTCATCGCCGCAAATAGTAAAACAACGTCTTGTTTCACCATTCGGTAGATTAATTGATTTTGTCGAATGTCCAAGAACCATGGGAAGGATGCAAAAGTAATATAAGTCTTCATTGGCATTTAGGATATGAGTTCCAAATTTATTTACCGACATACTCAATATATAATATGCAACTGTTGCTTTTTACTTTAAAAACTTTTATTTATAGAATTACTTTGGCTTCTCGTAGTTCTTCAATAATTGAGATTATTTCATTATTATGTCCAGTATGCCCGGCAACCCGAGAAGCCATTAAAAGTCTAAGTCTATCAACAAGTTCGTTGATGTTGTCCCAATATACATAGTCCGTATCTGTTTTGTTAAGTTTCAATATCCCCATTCCCAGTTTCTGCCTTGTTTGCCTATATGGAGCCTTAGGTCTACTAAATGCTTCTATGAGATTTTTTGCAGGTGTTTTAATATTTTTTGTTTTCGTTACCCCTTTGGTTTGTAAGTACGGTCCTATAATGGTTACATATTTGATTGAACCGTTACCTTGAACTTGCTCATTACGATCGTGATTTCTGCGATATGCATTAGTTCTTGATAGAATGTCTATATACTGATCTAAGTCTTCTTTATTGTAACCAATAGGTTCTTTTTTAAAAAGTAGTTCATATAAACCTGGAGTGTCTTTGTAGGTTACATCCTCAACTTTTATATTTTTATTAATAATTTCAACTGGTTTCATTGTTGTCCCTAAAAGAAATTTGTTTGTTTCCAAATCATGAACAATACCATAATTGTGATCAAATATATGTCTTGTATCCCTAACTCCTTCATCGATATATTTTCTTGGCAATTCATCAAAATCTTCCAACCAATCTTTATATCCCGGAGTGTCAACGTATTGTTGAATTGTTTGTCTAGTTTGCTCTAAAATATCTGAGATATTTAAATTATCTACAGTACTATCACCCGATGGGGGTGTAGTTTCAGCTACTGTGATTGTTTCTTGAATGGTAGGGAAGTTACTAGTCGATGCAATACTCCTATCAAAAAATGATGCTAACTCAGTGGGTAAAACGGGAGTTTTCCCGGTTTTTCTCTTAGCTGTCCTTCTTGGAGTAGAAGTACTATAAAATTCCTTAAAAGTATGAGGTTCTTCTTTTATGTCAGTTGGTTCCGTTTTTGCAATATTTGAAATTAATTGCTGTAGTGGTTGTGTTATCGGTTCATATGTTTTTTCTAATTGGCTTTGAGTCGTTGAGGCTTCTGACTTTAATGCTTGATATTTTTGTTTTACTGCTCTTCTTGATTTAACTAACTCTCTTGCTAGTCGTTTATCCATGTTTATAAGTGTATGAATG
Organism: Kuschelorhynchus macadamiae; assembly: GCA_030620095.1. Classification (NCBI taxonomy): domain Eukaryota; kingdom Metazoa; phylum Arthropoda; class Insecta; order Coleoptera; family Curculionidae; genus Kuschelorhynchus; species Kuschelorhynchus macadamiae. The sequence goes on from JAUTXW010001888.1 coordinate 8,502, forward strand.
AATCGAACCTGCTTCTATATCTGCCAGAATTTAAGGGGCAGTCCTTATCGATTACAACGAAACCGTAGTCTTCTTTCCAACAGTGTTCACAGAGACCTTTCAATTTCTCAAATGTCATATCCATCATGCAATGGTCATTATATATGTGTTTTAAACTAGTTAGGTCCTGTTTAAATGAAATTAAGAGATTTGTATTTTCACGTATAAGCCTCTTGAGAATTGATGAATAACCTTGAAAATGAAAAAGCAATCCGTATTTTTGTCTTCCAAATGTAAAATAGTCCCTTATAACAGTTTGATTCTGACATGGAATGTCATCAAATATAATAACTGAATTTGGTTTAATATCGTGAGGGGATATAATATTTTCATCACTGTCATATTCAAAATAACCAATTTCTTTAATAGGTTTTAGCAAATTTCTTAAATACTCATACTTGGGTTGATGTTACGATTTTGAGTATAAATAAATATTTTCGAATCTTATTCCGTTTGGATGTTTAAGTAATGTGAGAATGGAGTTCGTTTTGCCAACCCCTGATGCTCCTACCACAAGACATCTCTTTGATTCTCCACCAAAAAGATCACCATGTTTTCTAAATGGTTTGTTAAAAATTTTTTCATCATGGTTTTTAATAGGTAAAGAAAAAGCTTGCTTTTCAATCCACATCGTCAAGAATAACTGACATAACATTCTAAATAATATGTATTTATAAAAAAAAAACAGCCAAGTGAATTTGCTGCCCGTTTTACTATTTATAGAAAACGAGCAGCTCTATCGACTCAGTTTACAAAAACTATAAAATGATCATACACAACCCTTACTCGATTACATCCAATAAGAAGAGCAAGAAGAAAGGTACGGGTTTAGTAAATAAACTTATTAATAGTCTACCTGTTGAACTACACATTCCTGCTTATAACTATTGCGGCTCGGGAACAAAGTTGGAAAAAAGATTAAGTAGGGGGGATAGTGGCATAAATCCTTTAGACGATGCTTGTAAAGATCATGACATAGCGTACTCGCAATCTAAAGATTTATCAAACAGACACGAAGCAGATAAGATTCTAGCAGATAAGGCTTGGCAAAGAGTAAAGGCTAAGCATTCATCGCTGGGTGAAAAAACTGCAGCTTTAATGGTTACAGGTATTATGAAAGGAAAAAAAAAGTTTGGTATGGGTGTTAAGACATCCAAACGAAAACTCAGGATAAAAAAACGCGTTATAAAAACTCCAAAAAAAATTGGTGGATTTTTACCTTTTTTGCTTCCAATTTTGGGTGCCCTCGGTGCATTGGGAGGTAGTGCAGCCGGAATTGCTAAAGCTGTTAATGATGTAAAAGCATCAAGACAATTGCTTGAAGAAACTCAACGTCATAACAAAGCTATGGAAAACGTTGCAGCCGGAAAAGGTCTGTTTGTAAAGCCATATAGAAAAGGAAAAGGATTGTTCATTAAGCCCTATAAAGGGGGTTCTGTAAAAAAACATTAAAAAAAAGCTCAAATAAATTTTCCGCAAAGAGCTTTATCCAACATTGATATAGTGAAATATGCAAATATTTTAGAGATACCTAACTTTAGGGGTGTTTTTATGCGTGATAATCTCCCGCGAAAAATTAGGCAAAAAGAAACTGGTATTGTTAATTTGGACAGTGGAAAAAATGATGGTTCTCATTGGGTAGCTTACACAAAAAAGCAAAAAGATGTCGTGTATTTTGATAGTTATGGTAATCTGAAACCACCTCTTGAGTTGATCTAAATATTTTAATATAAGTAAGGGTGTAAATATATATTACACCTATAAGGTGAAACAAAAATTTAATAACTATAATTGTGGACAGCTAGCTCTTAGTTTTCTATATAAGCACATGCAATAAATTATTACGGCATTTCTTAAAAATTAACAGAATATCTACAACATTTACGCTTACAGGGAATTCTTCTATTTTATCATCTGATTTTAATCCTCCCATCTATTTGGATGACGAAAAGCAATATTTATTAGGTTTAGCTGATTTTGAGTCATTTATGAGTATCCCTAATATAGAGGATGGAAACAATAAAATTTACGTAGACGGTAAAGTGATTGTTATTCCGGATGGAACTTATGACATAAAAGACTTAAGTACATTAATAAATAACAAACTGCATGAAATTTGTATTATAGAACCCTCTTCGTTTAGATTAACGACAAATCTCAATACCCTAAAATGCAGTATTAAATGCAGTAAAGAAATTGATTTCACAAAAGATGATTCAATAGGAAACCTTTTAGGTTTTAATAAACGGAAAATGGAAGAAGAATGTAGTGAATCTGACAATGTTGTAAATATTTCCAAGGTTAATGCTATTTGTATTGATTAAAACATTTGTGTAGATTCATTTAACAATGGCAAACCAGTTCACATAATTCACCAATTTTTTCCAACGGTACCACCAGGCTATAAAATAGTGGAATCACCATTACCTATATTATACTTTCCAATTAGCGTTCAAACAATCAACAACATTACTGTAAAAATAATTGATCAAGACGGTCACCTTATAAATTTCAGAAACGAAACAATTACCGTATTAAATGGTCTATTATGACCATTTGTATCTAAATTTCAACCTATTACCGTAAGTAAATCTTATAAAAAAGAAAAACCTAACCACAAAGTTAGTAGTTCCAAAAACATCAAACGGTTAACAACAAAAAACCATCAGTTTCTGAAATCGTTGGGTTTTAAAGTTTTAAATAATGGATATTTTAAACGTTTATGAAAGTCTATATGTTGACAACTCTGCAATTGGCTCCGAATTACATACCTATCAACCATTCATTTCTTCAAAATTTGATTATAATGATGAAATACGTATTCCAATCCAAGAATTAGACACATACACATTACCTTCAGAAAGTATTCTATATATAGAAGGAAATCTCGCTAATCAAGAAGGAAAATATATAAAAAAATTAAGATTTGTCAACAATGGTATTGCGTTTTTGTTTCGGGAAATACGTTATAAATTAAATGGAGTAACTGTAGACTCTGTAAGAAATGTTGGTTTAATATCAACACTCAAAGGATATTTATCATTCAATAACAATGAAAGCGTAAAGCTTCACAATGCTGGGTGGTTTCCCAACAGAAATGAAGCAGACAGAATTTTGGTAGATGATAAAGGTAAATTTAATGTATCGATACCCCTAAAGACGCTACTTGGATTCTTCTAGGATTATAAAAAAAATATTTTAAATATGAAGCAAGAATTAGTACTCATCAGAGCAAGTAATGATTTAGATGCTGTGCTCTTTATAGATGACACGGAACCCAAAACATTAGAATTTCCTACTCCAAAAGTCACGATTGAAAAATTGTATTGGAAAGTGCCACATATCGAGGTAGATATTCCTCAACAACTTGCCTTAACGAAAATATTAGAAACACACAAGGAAATATTGTTAGGATTTCGAAGCTGGGAATGTGTTGAATATTCCGAATTACCTGAAGCAACGCGTCATGCATGGCCGGTAAAAACAACTAGTAAACCGGAGACGCCCTGCATGCTGTTATTGCCTTCCAAGTAGATCGAAAAGGAAAATTAAAAAAGGACATGAGTCAATTTGATAACGTTGACCTAACAAACATAAGAATTTTTTTAAATTCTGAGAAATATCCATATCACAATTTATATTTAAATTTTAAAGACAACAAATTTTCTGCTTTATATGAAATGTTTGCCAATTTTAGAAATTCTTACTATGGATTGACAAGTGAACCAATTTTTGCGCCTGAAAAATTTAAGACTACTTCCTCTATTTCACACATTGATTGCTCTCATCAGAAGGAATCGCTTCAAAGTGGTTCAGTAGTTATAAGAGTTGAATTTGAAACAAATGAAAATATTCAAAAAAATACCTCTGTTTATTGTCTCATCCTCCACGATAAAATATTTAGCTATAATCCTCTAACAAAAATAGTTAAACAACTTTAATACGCGTGCGTCAGTTTTAATATTTATAGCAAATTCGAGTGAAATTGGGTATTAAGAATTGTAGTTAACCTTTAAAAATTCATAATGGTGACGGCAACATGGCGGACGAACTGATTAAAAGATTTCCAAGACTAGAAAATGGGAAATCATTAACATATTAAACATTTGAAAACTACGGTTTTATAAAGTAAACTATAAGGTAAAAATAACATTTGAATACATATATAAATAAATTTATTTATCAGTTATAGCTTCGTTTTTTTAAGACATATATTTAAGAAAAACCTGAGAATTCGCATATCATTTCTCTTCATATTAAAAATAAATATAGCCTAGTTATAAAAAAGTCATTGGCCTTAACTGCTGTATTAAGGAGTATACTATAAAAATAAATCATATTTGATGACGCGTCTATTGGTTTGAACCAGTTTGAGTATTTCATTACCATATAAAATTTAACCATGTTTACTAAATCGCGTAAACCGGTTCAATAAAATTCTGAGTAATATTTATAGTTAGAAATATGAATAAAAAAAATATCCTATATATAAAAACTTACATTAAATATTACCAAGTAGTAATATGTTTGCCATTTATATCTCTCTTCTAATTACCTATCTAATACCTTGCAATACTGACTTCTGCACATATCAAATTTAAAACGGGTCGTAATTAACGCCCGTTAATTTAATGCGATTTGCAGATTAAAAAAATACTAAATGCTCGATAAAAAAAATAAAAATGCAGTATAAAATAATAGGAAATGCCTTATATTTTTTATAAAATCACAATACAAAATATACAATTTGCATGATAAGTTCTGATCGGTATTTTGATCAAATTTGCACTAAAAAAATATATAAATGCTCGATATTTTATGTTCAATATTGAATGAAATTTTGCATATTACAGTAGTGCACTAAAAAAATATATAAATGCGCTATAAGTTATGTTCGCTATTAAAAGACATTTACCCGCTTTTAAATAAATGGGCGCATGTTTACCGACGAACAGTGTACATAACCTAAAAAAACGAAGCGGGCATGTTTCACGTGTTTCCGATCTGCTGTGCGGGAATAGGTGTGTTGTGTTTATTATTAACCCGTACTGTTTTTAAAACCGACAATTATGAGTTGCAGTGAAATTCCTCAATACAGTTCGTCCGAGGATAGTGCGGCTGATGTACCTGAGAATCCGGAGCCAAAGAAAAGAAGGAAAAAGATTGATAAACAGTGGAGAAGAGAACAAGTATTTAGCAACAAAGCTTTATCAAAAACAGTAGAAGACGAAAGAGCTTTTATCATAAAAATGTTGATACAGAGGGTAACATTAGTGCGATTTATCGTTGTAATAAAGTTAAATATCGAGGAGAACAATGTACCTCAGGTGTATATTTATATTATCCCGCAAATAGTGATGATATAGTTTTATACCGATCGGAATTGCTTCATACTTGCGATAGTATACAGTCCAAAACAACCGTTAAAATAAGCCGACATACTAAAACGGAGATTAATACCCTGTTCGAAAATGATCCAAAAGTAAAACCGAAAAAGATTTTAGAAATTCTGGCAAAAAAAGATTTACCAATTCCTAAAAAGCAACAGTTAAATAATTATTTGGGTTCTTTAAGAAAGTCAAAATTTGGTCCGAATTCGATAAGTCTTGGGGAGTTAGAAAAATTCTGCATCGACCACTCTCTAGTTCCAGAAAATGAAAATGAGGCTTTCATAATATCTCACCAAATGGATTACGGGGATCCCCCTTCTTTTCGATTTTTTATGACAACAAAAAATTTAATCAGGCAATCACAGAATGCGTGCTATGTTCATGCAGATGCCACATATAAGCTTATATGGCAAGGTTTTCCGCTATTGGTGGTCGGAACAACAGACAAGGCCAGATCATTTCACACTTTTGGAGTGGCAGTTTGTGCTAACGAGCAAACTGAGGATTTCATTTTTGCATTCAAAGCGCTAAGAACTGGTACAGAGAAAGTTTTGGGTGAAACCATTAATCCATCGATACTAATATGTGATGCTGCCCACGGTATACAAAATGGTTTCAAAAATGTATTTGGTCCGAACGTTACAATAAAGATGTGCTGGGCTCATATGAAGAAAAACGTAAGAAAAAAAGCTGATCAACTTGTGCGTCCAAAAGAAAACATACATACAATTTTGGAAGATATTGATTGTCTTCAATTAAGTAAAAGTCGAGAGATATTCGATAGAGCGTCCATCATGTTTCTTTCAAAATGGGAGGGGCAAAAAGACTTTTTACGTTATTTTGAAAGTGAATGGCTACAGATGAATCGAAACTGGTATGAAGGGGTTGACAAGAAAAGTCCAAGTACTAACAACGCCCTAGAGGCTTTTAACAGAGTTATCAAAGATGAAAATACTCTAAGAGAACGGCTTCCTCTATCTCGATTCTCTGTTATATTAAAGGAATACGTAACTTCGTGGTCTCAAAATTATTCATCGAAATTAAAAGAAGTGCACCTAAAGCCGCCAATTCACCTAGATTTGTGGACAAAATCTTATCAGTGGGTTAAAGCACAAAAAAAGATAATTTCTAAAGCGACACCATCGGGCCATGTTTACATTATTCCTTCAAAAGATGCAACCGAGGTCAACCAGGACGACCTTAAAAAGTGTACTGATCTAGACTTCCATAGTTTTGACGAATATAAGAATGTAATGTTTAGTGTATGGACAATAACAATTCCTGACGACAAAGATGATTGGATTAATGGTGAATGTGATTGTCCGACTTATTTTAAAATGCTTATATGTAAACACATTGTGGGACTCGCCATACGGCTAAAACTTACCACACCACCTCCTGAAGCAAAATCAGTTCCAATTGGAGTGAAGAGACGTCGTGGGCGACCAGCCAAGTCTAAACGAGCTCTTTTAGTTCAGTAGGTAAGTCATAGGTGAATAATATTTCCCTGATAGATGTACATATGCCATTTTTTTATTTCAGATAATCTCATCATCCTCAAAGTACTTTGTGGCTAAAGTGTTTGTTCTTGCGAATCAGATTTAAGTTTTGTTTTGTTAGTAGATAACTACTAAATTAACAACTTTAAGTTCTTTGTTGCGAACATGTTGTTTTCAAAATAGATAGTTACCAGAAAATGTCTTTTTGTTTTTGAGTTCTCATTTTATTTTTTTGTACGACATATTTTATTAAATTAATGTTTCTTTTGTGCTCACTACTTTTTTTTTATTTTGAATGAAAATATCGGTACCTACTCTTTGTTGGCTTTGAACTTTTTATGGATAAAATCATCATTTTTATTAAAGGGTAAGTATTTTTTCACCATCAATTTTCTAGTGAACATTCATTATTCATATTTATAGAGCATTTATTATATTTTACAAAATATTTATTAATTTAGGAAGCATTAGAATTTAGTACTGAGCATTCGTTAAATTAATCGAGCCTGTATTATTTTTTTAACGAATTTTTATTAATTTAAGTAACATTTAGATTTGGTACTGAGCATTCCTTACATGTATCCGAGCTTATATTATTTCTATTGAATATATATTAATTTAGGAAGCATATTAATTTGGTATGGAGCAATCATTTTATTTATCAAGTGTCTATTATTTTTATCGAACAGTTATTATTTTAAAAAGCATGTGAATTTTATATCGAGCATTCGTTAAATTTATCGAGCGTCTATTATTTTTATCGAACAGTTATTATTTTAACAAGCATATGAATTTTATATCGAGCATTCATTACATTTATCAATCGTTTATTATTTTTATCGAATAATTAGTTTATTGACATGCATTTGGATAAATTAACTGGATAATGTAATGTGCGTTGGGAAAAAAATATCGAGCATTTAATTTGTTCCCATTTAAAACATTTAAAAAATGCATATATCTTTTTTGAAAAAAAATAGCCTATCTAATGCAAAAACTCCATTCTGGTAGCTTATTTTTTCCAAATGTTACATATTATTGCTCTGAGATTTATTTTTACAACTCCGAAACACGTCACGCATTAGAAGATTCCCTTTATTTCAGATCTGTACAAACGTTTGTATTCAAATGTGTACCGTTTTAATATGAATATAAATATACACTAAACAAAAACATTAAAAGTCATTTATATATTCTTTGTAAATAAACCCAAGGTGCTACTTTTCTACAAAAAAGGGAACCCCAAAAAATGTAAAAAAGGGTATTCCATTGAATGAAAATCAGAAAGAACTCACACTGGTCACTGCTAGCTTCTTATCAAGAAATTTTCAAATTTTAAGATAAAGTTGGAATAAATTTTAAATTGTAATGTTTGTTGTAAATAGGTTTTTGACTTTAAAATTAAATTTGCGTTCTAATTCTCCAAATCACTGGTTTATTCAGAGGGCAATGACTTATAACCTTTTACTATATTAAGAGTTTTTTTTAGCATTCAAACAATACTAAATACATACAGGGTTATTCACGCTTAGTGGCCTAGTAGAAGTATCTAGAAAACCGACGAATAGCTTACTTTAAAAATTTGGCCCTGGTAATAGATGAACAAACAATTTCTTTCTGAAATATTTTAAATTACGCGATGTTACTGCTTCTACCTTAAACCGGTGGCAACATATGTTTTCTTAATATGCATATTATTGTATTTTTATATTATTCCGAATATTCTTTTCGTTTTGTGTTATGTTTCTTATACCTAAGTTCAATTGTTTTCGAGAAAATGGCGTGTGAAAATTGATATTTTTAACCCTGGTGTAAAATCGGTAACTCTCAAACAGCTTAATTTGCGACAAAAAGAATGTCACTTTCCTATCTTAGTTTTAGTTATCTATCTCATGACGCCAATTTCTATTTCAACAGGAATTGTCAAATTTTGACATCTCCTGTCAAATCAAAAATTGGTATAAAGAAATAGATAATTAAACACTAAGATAGGAAAGTGAAATCCATTACGTTTCAAGTTAAGTCGTAAGAGCTTCAAAGGGTCACAAATGTTAATTTTCACGCGAGATTTTCTCCAAAACAGTTGAATTTAAGTACAGCAAATATAACACGGAAAGTGTTTAGAATATTCAGGACAATATAAAAATGCAATAATATACAGGGCATTCAATGAAACGGACGTGACCAATGATTTAAAATAGAAGCGGCAACACCGTTTAAAATAAAAGATTTTAGAAAGAGAGTTGATGGTCATCTATGACCAGATCCAAAACTTCAATGTAATACATTCATTAGTTCTCCAGATGCTTCTAATAGGCCACTGAGCGCGAATAACACTGTATATCATAGCAAAAATAAAACTATTAAAACTTGCAATTTTCCAGGATTTCAAATTAATTATATAAGTGCGTTTAACCTAATAATAGTATAAAATAATCCAATTTTTGGAACTAAAACATCTTTATTCTTAAAGAAGGTATAAACTTAAACAAATAAGTCATAACAAAAATAAAACTGGTATTGGACAGAATATCCGCCAAATAAAATTTTAAGGCAGGTAGGAGCTTTATTATATCGCTTTCACAAACACAGCTTGTGTCGTCGGCTTTGGGAAATTCAAAAATTGACGTTTTTGTAAAAAATGGGCTTTTTCTTGCAAATTTAACTGAAATGTCATTGCCATCTTTTTCCAGAATTTTACTACCAAAAGACCAAAAAAAAAAAGCCAAAGACCCAATCTCTGCTTTCGATTTCCATATAAATCGTGATGTCTCATAAAGTTCCTATCTCTTCCCCACCAGCAAAACTTATAAGATCCGATTCTTCTTCACTCTCTGACTCGTATTCTACAGCCTTGGATTTTGCAACCTTCGGTTTTTAATACTTGTCTCTTTTTCTTTGACTTTTTCTGTAACAATGAGAATAAAAATAAATAAAAAATAGAATAAAAATAAAGTAATATTTTATTACCTTTAATTATCGTGATTCTTCGTTGTAACAAGATTCTTCCTTTTTGCCATTTCCCTCCCTTTCAAACGATCTATAACTTCCTGTCCTGTGATAAACTCGGTACCTGTAGCAACTCTCTTTTTATGCTTTTGCTGGTTATCTTCAGATGCCTTTGGATTACCCCTAATTGTGGACAAAATCAATTCTTCAAAACTAATAGGGCATTCAAACCGTTAGTCTTGCTCGTACCTGGCTTAGGACTATCGATTTTGCTGGTACTTACTTTCGGACTGTTAGTATTACTTACACTTGTCTCGAGATTGTAAATTTGATTGATGTTTTCTGTGGGATTAGGTAGAACAGGTGAAGAAGTATGTTGTCTATTTTCTTGTAAATTATTTATATCGATTTGTGCAGGATTAGGAAGAACAGGTAAAGAAGCCCCTTGCCTATTTTGTTGTGAGTCATTTATATCCATTTCTGCACTAATATGCAAGTCCTTTTGCTTACTCTCTTGCCATCTTCTATACACTGCTAGGTCAAAACTTTCATTTTTAATCGCATTATTATCAAAAGGGTAAATTCCAGCTTTTCTGAAGCCGTTTTATATAATAGAAGAATAAGCTTCTTTTCAAACGTCTCTGGTTAGTTTTGACAATGACTTCTTTATAATTTTCTTTCCAGGATTTTCACGTTGCCACTTGCCAAGCTTAGCTTCCTAGCTGGTTTTTAAAGATTCAATAACCGCTAAAAAGGATTGAAGCAAGTGACTGGGATGCAGTGGAAGCTTTAAAATTAAGATGTCATTATCTATTGCTTCTTTGATGAGATCCACACTTACCTGAGTGGAATGACCATCATAAATCAGAAGAATTTTGGAAAAGTAGTTTTGAAACACATATGTTTCCAACCACCCCTTTTGGAAGCTGCAGATGCCATTTGAGGTTGTTCAGGAAATTCTTCGAGTGCAGTCCATTTAACGTAAACGTCCTTGCCTTTAAATATAACCAAGGGAATTGCCTTTTTTCCAATAGCATTACAAGCAACGACTACTGTAGTGTTTTTGCGACCCGGGCCACTGGTCGTTCTTATAGAAGTGACACCAGTTCCACCAACCACTTTCGTTTTGGAGGGGTCAGTTAAAAAACTGGTCTCATCCAAGTTCCAAATGTGTTCAGGTTTGTTTAGCAAGTCTAATTCAATTAAAATGTTTTTTAACAAGTCAAAATATCCATAAATTATGAACGGATCCTGAGCTCTTTTACGTGACATCTCAACAGCTTGTGACTTCTTTAAAGACAAATTGTGCCGTTTTCTGAAACTAGTAAACCAATCAGTTCTTGGAAGACCACCTTTAAACCGCGTTTTCAGCCCATTCAGTCTTGCGAATTCACCGATTTTTTCCATGACTTCTTTTCGAGATAGTCCGAATGCCACCCGATCCATGGCTTTTAGACCTTCGGCAAGTTTTATTTCCTATTCATTAGGTATATATCGATACTTCTTCAGAATGTTTGTTTTTTTTCCGTCGAAGTCTATTCACATGGTTTCTTTTTTGGGAATTTTGTATAATTTGCTGACTTTATTAGTAGTGAGTTGCTTTGAATGTCGCTATCTGCTTGCTTCAACGCTTCTTTTGAGTAGGAGGTGGCACGATCACTTTTTCTGATATGGACACACCCCATATTCAACTTGTCAACCTATTAAAATATGATTTAGTGAAAATATTATATTAGTCGGGATAAATGCGCGCCGAGTAGTCGCCCTCACCTCTCTAATAATAATAAATACTGGGTAAGTGCGACCCATAAATTATTTCCAAAATCTGTTATTATTATGATTTACAAACATGGCACACTAATAATATACCCTTACCTAAGGCATTCATCAAAAAATCAAACGCTTATTATTTTTTTTTGTAAAAGTAATGATTATTTAAAAAAATACTTACCAACTTGGTTGCCGGGATCGCAAAGTCTGGATTTGTTTACCTAACCAAAAAAAATTTGAAACTTCTATGCAATGTTACCACGCTCACTTCAGACTATCCATATTTGGTAGTGATGGCCGTTACACATATAATCGGCGAATATACATATTTTTAATCGACTTATACTATAAGGTCGCACTTACCCCCAAAACGCTCTTACCCCGACGCATCTTACAATACACATAATGACCATATTAATATTTATTGCGTCAATATTACTCGGAAATAGAATGCAAAAAATCGTATTTGGCAGAGATGACAGATGATGGCTAAAATTTACAGTACAAATTATTAATAAAAATAAGGTCCCAATAACAAATATAACAGCCAATATAATCCTAATAACAATAAAAATTCTAACGCTAGAGATCAAATAAAGGGGACCGTGACAACGTATTAAAGCATAAAACAGAAATTGGGTTTAAAAAGAGGCTGAAATCAACACAAATTATATATATCTACAAGTAATTTATTACTGTTTCTTTTTTACCATTGTTATACCGGATATAATTATTCTATTTCAGATAGAGACGATATTTTACGTAGACAAAAATTAATTTACGGACGAATTTGCTGTGAATATAAAACAATAACTTAATGACCCTATTAACATTTGTTGCGTCAATATTACTCGGAAATAGAGTATAAAAAATCGTGATTGGCAGAGATGACAGATAAACATGAAAATATTTTCATACATTAATATTAATATGGAATATATCATACACGGTATTTATCAGTGACACGATGTTCCATGAAATATGTCTTCATGTCAACTGTTCATTGTAAATTCCTGTAAAGCTTTAAAAATTTATTCATACGGAATGTAAAATGATTATTAAACATGTGAACCATTAGCGCTGACATACACATTGGCATTCGTACCTATGATATTGTAATGAGTTCATGGACATTTTCGACATAATGAGTACAAAATGCAAATTAAAGTTTTTAGGTACATTTTTTGGAGAATCACTGTGAGGTTTATTTATGCAGATTTAGATATGACGTTGCCATTTTTCTTTACAATTCAACAATAATTCAGTTTAGTGATGCCGCGAGACGAGACGAGAGAGACTCTTTGTCGTCTCGTATCGTATCCTCTCGTTTCTTCCGTGATATACAAATTTGAAAAACTATTCCTAATTAACAATATTGTATAAACATTAAAAGCTCGATATTAAAATTTATAATAGGAGGGTAATTTTTAGTTATTTAAAATATAAAACCTAGAAGAAAAAACAGTTTATGGAGAGTAATTTTCAATTCTAAAAAATGTCACTTATTTTTTAAATTTTCAGCTTTTTAGCAATTTTGTTGGCTTCTTGCACTCACTGCATTTGAGAACGAACTTTGCTATCTCTTAGGAAAGACCCTACAAACCATTACTTCAGGAATTTGGCCGTTACTATAGGGAATCCACACATATTGAAAATAAGAGTGGTATTGTTTTCGATTATTATAAAAATTTGGGCGATTTCGCGAATGACATCAAAGTCGGTTTTGGTAAAAATGCTATCATAAGCGAAACCGCCAAAAAGCAACAATATTTCAAGAGAAAAATATTCTCTGTAAAGTTTTTCTTGAGTGGTATTCGACTTAACTATTTCCCAAGAAAAATGAACAATATACACCAAATCATTTAATGAAGAATTTTTAAATTGCTATGGAAATAAATATAAAATACCTAGCCCAACAAAAATGTGTCGCTGTAATCATATCATGTTCATTTATTCGAATTATACAGGGTAATCTTAGGAAAATGAAATATCTCCCTGAAAATGGAATAAAAAATATTTCAAGAGCGTTGACCTTTGGTTAACAAACAGTGTGAATATTTTTTTCTTACTTCCCTCGTAAAAGAGAATTATTGTAATCATGGAAAAATCACCCTCCGAGATTTTTTCAGATCTTCACGTTTCGAGTTCCCTAGATTCCGAAAAACATGTTTCCTCAACTCCTGGTCTGTCTGTTCGCGGAATAGCTAACAAACTACTTACACGATTGACTTTAAATTTTTGTTAAAAATTTGATTTCAAATTTTGTGCTATAACTAATTGTGGTATAGGGATCAGCTAGTAAAATTGTGGTACTAATTCAAGATGGCCGAATCAAATGAGGGCCAAATAAAATGTTTGTAATTGTGAAAAATCACCCTCTCAGGTTTTATATATCTTCACGTTTTAGAGTCTTTAGGTACTAAAAAAAAATCGGTAAACTTCACCCGGAACTTCCTTCGTAATGATTTTTATATTTTTATTGGATTCCTATCAATATTTTCCGATTATCTTTCTACCTATGCCATACTTGACTTTTGGGCATAATAAAACAAATTCATTAAGTAGTTTTTACATTGATACATACCGCCATTTTACTACATTATGTTGAATTCGTACCAGTTTATCCCATTTTCACATCTAATTTTTCTGCAAAATCAATTGAAGAAGATTTTTTTACGTTGATTTTTTAGAAATTTTATTGGTCCGCCATTTTGTTTCGCAATCTTAAATTGAAACCTATAGGGAGTAGAGGGAACCATTTAGAAACCTAATATTCAGGAAATATCTGTGGAACAACGCAGTAGGTAAAGACTGATACTATGGGTTTCATGCAGGATATAAAATCTATAAATGTGTCCTGAGAATGCAACAATAAAGTTCCGAAACGTCGACAATTTAAAAATAGACTAGTTTTTTTTACTGGATTTTAACCCCAAATAATATACCACTCTAACATAAAAACAAGAGGATCGTTAACGAAAACCATTTAGAAACTTAATATCTGGAAAACCAGGTAATAGGTAAAGACTGATAATATGGGTTTCATGCAGGATATAGAATTAATATATGTGTCCTGGGGATGCAACAATAAAGTTTTTATATATCATAAATATAATATTTACAAATAGACTTTTTTTACTGGATCGCAACTCGAAATAATACACCACTGTAACATAACAACAAGTGGTTTGTTAACGAAAACCATTTAGAAACTTAATATTCAGGAAATATCTGGAGACCAACGGAGTAGGTAAAGACTGATAATATGGGTTTCATGCAGGATAGAGGATCTCTATATGTGTCCTGAGGATGCACAAATTTGGTTCCGAAACGTCGGAAATAAAAAAAAAAAAGATTTGTTTCTTTTACTGGATCTTAACCCCAAATTATACACCACCCTAACAAAAAATTTTTAACATTGTTCAACCATATTGGATTATTACCAAAATATTACCAGGTCATCCCCATATGACCCTTAATTTTTGTTTAAAGTTTGAAGTCAATCGGGTAAGTAGTATTTAAGCTATGTCGCGAATTGACATACAGACCGACGGTATTGATAAAACATGTTTTTTTGGCATCTATGGACGCTAAAACATGAGGGGGTGATTTTTTCACGATTACAAAAATTTTATTTGGCCAAAATTTTGTTCCGCCATCTTGAATTCGTAACTCAGTTTTACTAGTTGGGCCCTATACCGTAATTAGTTATGACACACAATTTGAAATCATTAAGTAGTTTTTTGTTTTCTGTTTAGTTCCTCCATCTTGGATTCGTACCAAAATTTTACCAGTTGATTCCAACATAATACTTGATGTTTGTGTGAAATTTGAAATAGATTCGACAAGTAGCATTTTCATAGTATTTTTTCATCGTTTCACTAATCCGATATTTTGTTTTTGCCATACTCGATTTTTACCAAAATATTCTACATGACTTAATTTTTTATTAAAATTTGAAGTCAATCGGGTTAGTTTTTAAGCTATGCAGCGAACTGACAGACAGACTGACAGACGGGTCGACGGAATTGATGAAACATATTCTTTGGCATCTAGGAACGCTAAAACGTGAAGATATGTCTTGAATTAGTACTACTAGTTTGCTAATTGATCCCTATACCACAATTACTTATGACACACAATTTGAAATCAAACCATTATGCAATTTTTTCAGGCTGAAATTTTAAATATGTTATTAAGCCCCCATTTTGTTCCGCCATCTTGAATTCGTACCAAAATGTTACCAGTTGCTTGCAATATAATACTTGATGTTTTTGAAAAATTTGAGATAAATTGGATGAGTAGTTTTTTAATAATAATTTTTTTAACATTTCACTCAGCCGCCATTTTGTTTCGCCGTATTGGATTTTTACCAAAAAGTTACCAGGCCATCCCCATATGACCCTTAATTTTTGATCAAAATGTGAAGTCAATCGGGTAAGTAGTTTTTTATCTATGCCGCCGCGAACAGGCAGATCGACAGACCGACAGACGGACAGACAGATAGACAGACAGACAGACAGACAGACAGACAGAGAGATCGACGGAATTGAGAAAACATGTTTTTCTGGTATCTCTAAAACGTAAAGATCTGAAAAATCTCGGAATCTCTTTAAGAGGAAAGTAAAAATTAGCACTAGGTGGTACTATTTAAAAACAGCTTTTCAAGTCAATCGGGTAAGTATTTTTTAGCTACGCCGCGAACGGACAGACAAACAGATAGACCGACGGAAATGAGAAAACTTGTTTTTCCGTCATCTAGGCACCCTAGATCCTGAAACGTAAAGATCCGGAAAAATCTCGGAGAGCGATTTTTTCACGATTGCATTACTTCCCTTTTAGGAGGGTAGTAATATATTCTAACAATTCGGCAGGTCCTTTGTCGGTCTGTCTGTCAGTTTATGGCGGAACAATGTTAAAAAAATATAACTAAAAAAACTAATTACCCAATTTACTTATTATATTACATGATACACGAAAATCAAGTGTTACATAGGAACGAACTGGTAATATTTTGATATGAATCCAAGAGAGCAAAACAAAATAGCGGCCTATAAACTATTTTAAAAATCACTCTGAAAATACTATTTATTAAATTAATTTCAAATTAATGCAAATGGGTTAAACTGATATGAATTCAACATGACGTATTAATATGGCGGTATGTGTCAAGTACTTATTGAATTTATTTTAAATTATTCTCAAAAGTCAAGTGTGGCATAGGTAGAAAGAAACTGGTAAAATATTGGTAGGAATAAAATATGATGGATCAAAATGGCGCCCAATAAAAATGTTTGAAAAGACAGTATATGTAACACATATATACTGTGAGTATGTACTGAACTAAATTGAGTCAAATTTCACTATTGCTAACAAATGAATAAAAAATCATAGTGAGGGAAGTTACGGGTAAAGGAAATTTACCGATTTTTTTTATATAAACACATATGTTTTTTGAAATTTTAAATTTTTTTTAAGGCTGTTAAATTTTAATAAATAAACCATACATATTTTACAAAAACGGCAAAACACGACAAAATTATTATATTTTCACCAACAAAAAAGCATCAACCGATAAAGCTGAAAATGTTTATATAGCTTAAAATCAAAAAAGCAACAACTCTTTTTTTATCATTTTTCAAAATTTTGAGAAAACATACGGTTTTCTGCCATTTTTGGAAAAAGTGTCAAATTTAGCAGTTAAGATAAATCATGTGACTACCTTTTTTTCTCATTTGAGCAAAAACTTTTTGCAAACTCACTTTTCACTTAGATCGGTTATTAAACAAATCCCATATGTGAAGGAACAGAAAATTTGCAACTTCGGTTAATAGATCAAAATGCTCGCAAAGTGTATATATACTATACCTACAGAGAGCCTGAAATGAACTAATCAAAAACAATTAAGCATATATATAAAGAACCCAGAACCTCACGGGACTAAAAATTGCGTTGCTTAGTCTTTTATGATAATCTCCTACACAGGCTTTAGATTGACCAAATCTCAATATACAGGCTGTATGAAAATGTCCGTGCACGTATAACAAAATGAGCTATCTTGTGTTTTTGTGAAAATTGGAAAACAATAAAATTTGCTTTCATTATTTGGTAGAACTAGGTACCACTTTTACTTAGGAAAACAGTCAATGAAACATTTTAACTTTTTTTTTGAAAATTTTTTACTGAGATCTGTTTAGAGACATTTTTAAAATAAGGTTTAATTTTAGATTGATATTTAACATGTTCAATGATATTTTGTCACTTCATTACAAAGGATATTTGTAGTAATAAATACAAAATCTATAGATTTTTGGTTTAACTGGGGAGTACAAAGAAATTATGTGATATTCTCTGATGGGAGCCGGTTTGGTACAATGAAATTATGTGATACTCTCAGATGAGAACCGGTTTGAGCTAGTAAGTGACATAAGATCGGTACGAATCTTTGGAGGCCTCGGACTACTAGAGTAAATGATAAATATGTACAAGAAGTTCATGCATACAGATGTGGCTCTGTAATGGTATGAGTGGAATATTTTTTAGGAAGTAGAACGCAGCACTGCATAGGCGATCATAGTGTGAATGATCAAATTTATGCAGCAGACATCGTTGACGATATTGTTCAAAATAACTGCTGGAATTTAGAACCAGAAATTTGATTTCTGGATGACAAAGCTGGTCCAGAAGAGCGAAAATTTCTCTTAAATATCTTTAAAACGCCGACATAGAACGGGTGCTTTTACCGTCGCTGCGTCCTGATTAAAAAAGCATATGTGAGTTATGCTTGAAAGATCAGTTACTGAGAGTTAACTTCCAGTTCCGAATGGTGCCGATCCACAACGTGTTTTTCCGGAATTGTCAGATGATTCAGATCAAAATAAAATTGAGATTTTCAATTCTTTGAATACATTTGAGCAATGTCTGTAAGTAAAACATAGATAATCTTTGTAATTTTAGGTAACAAACGGAAGTTTTTCTATTATTGTATTACTATATATAGTACTATTATTAAGCGTGAAATTAAAATTTGTGAGGCAGCCAAATTAGGAAGCCTAAAAATATGAGTTAAAAAGTAATTTAAATTTTCATTTGCTACGAGATGTAGTTTTTGGGTAATTTGATGGTCAATTAGTCGAAAATGTCTACACATTAATTTTTTGTATTCACCATTAACTTTCTATTATATATTAGAAAAAGAGTTTCAAAAATTTGAATTTAATTTATTTTTGGTTTTGCAAACTTTTATTTCTGTATTTGTTTCGCACCCCGTATTTTGAATCACATATATTTTTTAACTGATCTTAATTTTAAAATAGGCAAATATTTTTAGGGGAGAATAACTTTTTAATAAAGTGAATAATAAAAAAGTTTTCCATTTTTTAACTAAAGTTAGACAGATCTTGTATATTTGGCTAAACAGGATTTTTAAATGTGTGTTTTTGTTTCAAATATTTATAATATTCAATATTTTCTATTGACAGACAAATCGAGTCTGACGCGTAAATCCGACCAAACTCAAACTGACTTTTATTTGTGAAGGGAATCTCTGTGTCCAGTACAGTGCAATTGGCAAGACCTCTCAGATGTTCAATATAAAAAAATCTGTTTAACACCAGGCAATTCATGCGCAAGCAAGAAAAAGTTGCAGGAGATAGCAAGAAAGCATTTTTACTAAAAAAAAAGGTAAATTAATTTATTGAATTAGAGGAATAACTTCCTTAACAGGATTTTTTATATATAGCCCATTTATGTATAGTCCGTATCAAATTAACCAGGATTGACTTAAAATAAAAAAATACTGCTTATACCTTTTGGTTCATTGTTACCTTTAAGTCCTTTATTAGCATAATTTGTTCACATCCCGACCTGACGACGGCCCTAATATTACCAACGTTCTTTAAATGTTGGGTGTATGCCATCATATTTTAACTAGTTTTTAATATAACATTGAAATGGTATACTTTAAGACTTTAAAATGTAGCGACTGTGGCTTTTTCAAAAATGTGTTTTAAATGAAAATGCGTATGGTGAAAATATTGAAATAGAAGCAAATCTACAAAACGTGTATGTGGAAAATACTAACCATATTCTGGGCAGTTCCAGACCAAACACATTAAGCTGTACAAAAAATAATTTTAAACGTTTATGAAGAACTTTCGAAACAAATGTGTAAAACAGATACCGTTAAAGAGACTATTTTTCTAACCAAAACATCCAGAACGATCGTTTATAGCCTTTTAAAAGGGGACTAAAAACGAGAAATGACAAGAACGATTGTGGCATCAGCCGTGTCATTAGTAATACAAAATATTACAGAAATTATACAGGGTGGCGCATCAAAAACGAAACAGAGGCATTTACGGGCAGCTCATTATTTTTTTGAAAAACGCTCGGACCTAAAAATAAATAAAACTAGATTGGTTTTATTATCTGTGATTCATCTTCAACGCATTTTTGTTAATACTTATTGACGGTAAATTATTCATAAACAAACTAGTTTGTTTACCATTTTACTGTTGAAAATAGCGATTTGAGCGTTGTTGTGGCAAATTTGCTATTGTGTTAAGTTCTTTCTTTCTTGAAAAAAGATAAGAGAAGAATACCTTTTACTAATCTTAAATAAGAACTTAGTACATAGTTTGGGATTGATACGAGCAAACCTTGTTGCTAAAATACCTTTTAACGCTTTTTAAATTAACCAGGTCCACAGCACAGCAGAAAGGATTGAAAAGATCGAAATATTTTTCGGAAATAATCAGTGCGCCAATAGAACATCACAAGTATTTAATGAGCGACATGAGAACAGCACCGTGCATCGAAAATATGTTCTGGAACTTGTGGCTAAATTTCAGGCAACTGGATCAGTGGCCAATAAAAAACGTTACATTCAAAATCCCATAAGGAACGAAGGAAGCGATGATTTTAGGGCAAGTTTATCTAGATCCTACGTTAAGTACCGGCCAAATGGATACTGTATTTGTTGTTAGTCGACGTAGCATCTAAAGGATTGTTAAGGCCCATAGTTTCTATTCGTACAAAATACACATTGTGCAAGGACTTAATGAATATGATTTTGATCGGCGACTACAATACTGTGAAGTTATGTGTGAACGAATTATAAACGATGAAAACCTTCTATTCAACACTTGTTTCTCTGATGAATGCTCTTTTTTCTTAAACGGCATGGTAAATCCTCATAGCTGCCAATATTGGTCTGATTCTAACCCCAGAATTTATCATGAGGTACACACCCAACAGCCACGAAAACTAAATGTTTGGGCTGGTATTTTTGGCGATAAAATAGTTGGTTTTTTTTTCTTGCCTAGAAATTTGTCAGGTTAAATGTACTTACAATTATTACAAGACGCCATAAAACCAGCGTTAATAGCAATAATTGAAAATCAGAACGATTGGTGATACATTGAGGATAGGTTTACGTTCCAACAGGACGATGCCCCGCTACATTATGCAATATTTGTTCGACAATATTTAGGTGAGACGTTTCCAGGTCGATGGATTGGAAGAAGAGTTTCTACTAAATCGTCCCCAATATCACCAGATTTATCACCTCTGGATTTCTTTCTATGGGTTCACTTAAAAAGCAAAATCTATGCGATTCAACCGACTTCATTACAAGATTTGCAACAAAGAACTGTAAATGAGTGCCTTCACATTACTCCTGAAATATTGCAGAATCTGTGACAGCGTTTTGAGCAAAACCTTTATTACTTTTATTATATTACAGCATGGAGAGTGAAGGTGGCCATTTCTTGGGTGACGCGTACATTCTTGTTATTTATTATTGTGCAGTTTTTTTAGACTCGAGTTTTTAAAACCCTAAAATTAAAGAAATCCCTATGCTTGCGTAAGTTACGCAAGAGTTAAAAATGCATTAAATAATAACATCAGTATCCTCATTAGTTGTTATTTTTTCACCACTTGCTGGCGAATTTCTTGCTTTAATTGATCTCCACTAATCTGATGTATTAAAGTCTATAACTTTAAGCTTTAAATCAATAAATCTCTTAAACTACTAAACTAAAGAACATGATATTTCAATCGTTCTGAAGGGAATCGACCTTTAAAATGAGCTATCACTCGACCCCCCGTTCCATTTGAGATTTTGAGGGGTTGTGTCACCCCAGCCTAGGGGGCTGCAGATATGAACGTGATTTTATGATAATTTAGTGTTCCCCTCAAAAACAAAATCGACGGGTCCGAGCGGTTTTCAAAAAAAATTATGAGCTGCCCGTAAATGCCTCTATTTCGTTTTCGATGCGCCACCCTGTATATATTGTGTGTGCCGACAAAAAGTATCCGGCTTTGGACACCATAAAGAGAGAATAAACAAGAAAAGAAATTGTGGACTGTTGTTAAACAACTTTGTGGAGATTCCTAAAAAAACGTGTCTTTGAATATAGGGATATTGAAACTATTTCAAAATTCCCAGAAGATGGTACACCAATTTATTATCTGGACGAAACTTGGTATGTGTTTCATCAAATTATAATAAAAAGGCTGAACCGATGAAAATAAACAAAATGTAGTGTTGACCTTCCTTTAACAGAGGTAAGAGGATCAGTATATTACACTGTGGAGAATATGGCTGTTGGGTAGAAGGAGTCTTACTTTTGACTGGTAAAAGCATAAAAAAAAAGTTCGTTACATTACCGTCAAGTCACTTTTTGAAAAGTGGTTTTCAGAAACATTATTAGTCAGACTAAAACACAACAGTGTAACTGCTATGGATAATGCTTCATATCATTCAAGAGTTTTAACAAAAATACTCACATCTATCTCAACAAAAGAAGAACGAAAAATATTTTTGTCTAAAAACAATATGTACTTTGTGAAGAAAATTGTACCAAGAAAAAACTGTTGTAAGTATTACAAACTAAATGCTTTAAAAAGTACATGTTGTGTAATATAAAACGGTCATCAGATTTTAAGACTCCTCTTTATTATTTTATATTAAATTCTATCGAATTGCTTTGGGCCCAATTGAAAAAAGGCATTGAAAAAGAAAACAAATCTAAATTAGACAGTTTTGTGATTTAATCTAATTGCAACAGGATTTGCTAATATTGGAAACCAAAACAGGAGGAACTGCATTCAACATAGAAAATATAGAAAACAATATTTACATTTGTAAATAAATTAGTAATAAATTTAAATAATAAAATTAATTAATTTTTCCTTTAAATATTTTAGCAAGATATAAAATAATTCTTTCTTTTCATTAACTATCACTTATTCGCCAAAATAGTAACAATTTAATTATTTATATTATGGTTTGTTGCATTTGTCGGTTTTGTAGATTGGCTTTAAGAATTTTAGCTTGTAACAGCGTTACATAACATCTCAATTGTGACCAATCATTGCCAACGAATAAAAAGCTAAATTCTGATATCTAACAAATTAAATTAATAAACAATAATGTAGCTGTAAATTGGCGCCATTAGTGATTAAACTGCCTTTTTTTTTAAATTAAATACGGGCTTCCCACGCTGTTTTTGACCTAGTCCAGATTACTGTCAATTCAGATTATATGTATAGGTCAGCTGTTGATATTATATAATATGCACATAATTAGTTACGTCATAGTTTAGTGTCCCTCTTGCTTCTATTCCAGCTTGGTTTTTGTCTAATAGATTCCTTTAGTCAACTTATTACCTCTCTTACCGCACCTGCGCACTATTTACGTCATGTCATTATCGCTAGAAGAAGAACCAAGAAATTAATTTTTTCCTTTTTCTTCTTTTTTTTTTGTCTGGTTTGAAGTGCTTTTTTCTAACTAGTCAGTCACGACTAACCTTCTAATTATATATATATATATATATATATATATATATATATATATATATATATATATATATATATATATATATATATATATATATATATATATATATATATATATGATAGTATGTTTTCATTCCACGTACACCAACGTCATAACAAGAAAATGATCCTTGTTTGGAACATGTTCTGCATCACAGCAGACACAATGATTCTCAATTAAAAAGAGTTTTTTTTATCAAATTTGAAAATCTCCGTTAATTCCGGAGAAAACCGCGTTTTCAGTTTTAGGTGAAACAGTCAGTATATTTTCCTTCAAATCATAAAACTTGGTATAATCCTCAAAATAAATAAATCGTAAATCGTACTTGAGCTCGAGTAAATAAAAAACAAATAAGTTTACCAAAAAAATGTATATACAAAACTTACCTATTGCGCCGCTATACTCATAAACACTTCGATTCTTAGGTGGTTTGATAAAACTTTTACCTGTTTAGAGATCAATCCGCATTCATTTGAAAGGCACTATACACATTTTCAGTGGAGCAACTAGGGGGGGGGGCTAGGGGAAGCTTAGCCACCCAACCTCGAAATTAATCCCCCCACCAAACGATTGGTGATCATATTTTGAGGACGCAAAACCGATAAAAGTCAAATTGAAAACTGATATAGGTGGGGTAAATGTTCTAACATTGAAAAATAATGGAGTCATTGACATAGATACTTAATTTTTGTCGACTACACATATTTAAAATAAAAATAAAATTCCAAAAAAAAGCGAAAATTCTCAAAGTTATTTAATTGTTTGTATCAAAATAATGTTTGTCCAGTATATGTACAGGGTAAGCCTGGCAAGCGAGACCCGCCCTGTATATCTGTAATAAAATATTTTTAATATTCAGCGACCATTATTTTATGACGAGCGTTCACTATACAGAATGGTTTAAAAAAGTTGGGCGTGTGTAACTTTGCATTTTTAAATATAACCCTGTATTTTTTATTTCAGTTTTGAATTCAGCTTGCAATTCGGGATGTTTTTTGTATAACAGACTATCATCGAAAATTTAATAGTTTTCGTCAAAATGATATTTGAAAAAATAATTGTAGTTTCCCTCTACGATTGTGAAGCAAATACCAGCTGCAGCCAATACCAGTAACAAGCATTGTTATTACAATTGCACCAGTTAATATCTATTTGTAAAAAAAAATATTTCGATTTTAACTTTTTATTTATTAATAACTAAACAAATAATCAAAGAGGTAACAATTAATTAACGGTAGAAAACGTAAAAACTACTAAAACAATTAAACGTGATAAAACGAGTGGATAAAATTTGGGATATTACAAAATATTAAACTCTCAAAGGCTCCAGTGTGTTTCCATTTTGTTCGATACACAGTTGTAAACGACTTTGATTATTTTTCATCACATCTAAAAGTATTACAGGAGTAATTTTGGAAAATACATTTCTAATCCGGGTTTTTATATCTCCGCTGGTAGTTGGTGGAATTATATAAACTTGTTCTTTGATATATCCCTAAAGCAAAAAATCACATGGAGTAAGATCAGGTGACCTTGCCGGCCAGTTTATACTCCCTTTTTTTTCTATCCATTTGTTTGGACAAGTTTGATCCAAATAATGAGGAGGTGCCCCGTCGTGATAGTACCACATAATTTGTAGAACCTGTAGAGGGACCTCTTGCAAGTATGTAGGCAAATCGTTTCTTAAAAAATTTAAGTAAATTTAGATCGTTAAAGTGCCATCAAAAAATGTGGTCCAATAACCTGCGATCCTAAAATTCCGCCCCATACATTTAAAGACCAAACTGTTTGTTTGTCTACAGCTCTCACCCAATTTGAAGTACTGTAATATGCATGTTGTGTCTATTAACAGCTCCATTACTTTTAAAAGAAGATTCGTCGGTGTATAAAATATTTCTTAAAAATGGTTTATTTTCAATAACTCTCGTTTGAAGATCTCTACAAAAATTTATCCTGTTTTGGAAATCATCCCCATGGAGTTCTTGGTTCAGACAGAGGTGATAAGGATGATACTTATGTTTTCTAATAATTCGGGATACTGTGCTCTGCGAAATATTCTGATCATTTGCTACTGAATAGGTACTTGGATTTGGATTGTCCACTATACTCAAAATAACATTGGTTTCATGTTCCTCACTCATTATGAACTGTTTTTTCTTACTTGTTATTACCGGTTATTCTGAAATGAAGCAATAATTTGCGAAATACCTGACAGCTTGGTTGTCTTCTGTCAGGAAAATTCATTTGATACCGACGCTTTCTGATTTAATTTGGCTACGACATTCTCTATAATTAAATCATCAGTTTGTTCGTTTAAGGAAAACTGTCAGTTATTATTCATCTTTAATTATGAATGTAGAAAATAAACAACTCTTGAAATTGGATAACTTCGATACTTGACAGCGATATGTAAACACAAACAAAAGAACAACCACCATAGTTACTACGCACATGTTTAGCCTACTATTATTAATTATCACAGGCTTTTCTTTTTATTAACTTTGAGAAGCGTAATATTGGTCTAAATTTGGTTGTGAATTCTTTCGTATTATTTAAAATTTTGACATTTGACAATTATGGATAACAATACAAGGATAGTTTAAAGAAAATTTAAGAGCAGAGGGGCAATCAAAACTCCCCTTGAGTGCGCCAATACCAGTAAATTTTGATGCAGCAAGGCAAGAAAGCTATAAAAAAAATTTTCAAGTATTATTTTGGCAAAAACTATTAAATTTACGATAATAGTATGTTACACAAAAAATATCCAGAATTGCAAGCTGAATCCAAAAATGAAATACAAAAGTTGGACCACGTAGAACTTTTTTGAACCACTCTGTATAGTGAACGCTCCTTACAAAATAAAGTTATTAGAAGTTTTTTTCCTTACAAAAAAAATATTTTATATGAAGTTTTTTCCTTTTCTCAGGGATCATAGAAATAAAGGGGGGTCTCGATATCTATTTGGACCACTGCACATATTGATTCTATCTAATGTAAATAAAACCTTCTTACCAATCACAGTCTTATTTCAGTATGTATCTATCTTGGCAGACTGGGACTAAATAATGAAATAGAAATATGATCTACCCATTAGGGTTTTTATTTTTTAATAACTAGTCTAACCCTTAAATTTTCTTGATTTTTCTGTATTAATTTCCTAATATATATTAAATTGCTGTATCATAGATTAAGAATTTAATTGTCTTGTGATTTGTGACAACGATTAACCAACATATATAAAATACACTTCATTGCGAAGGTAATTTAATGGCATACCATAAATTTTAACATGAAATAGAAATCATACCGCCTTAAATACTGACAGAATCAGTTTCATTTCACCTGCTCTGACAACTTGCGTGCTGCACCTAAAGCTTAAATATAATTAATAACCCGCTAACAACACAGTGAATAATTTTAATAAATTGCCACCCAAAGGCGAACCTCAACTTATAAAGCCATATGGTAAGACTTAATTGCTTACAAAGCGAGTATCGCTTAATCACAGATGCGTAGTAAAACGACATTATTAATAACACGTGACGGGCACTTGGCGTTTGTACCTGTTAAGTATGTATTAATTTATATTTGATAAATAATTGCAGATTTAAACGACTTAATATAATAAGCAAGAGCGTGGTGAGCATGTCTGCGTCTAGTACGAAAGGTGGTTAGTTTGCTTCTGTGTGAATCTAAAAGATACCGCAAAACGTATTAAGATTCTTAAGTATTTGATTTCAAAAATCTAGTTGCAGTATTAAGTACCAGTATTTTGCAAAAGTACTTAAAATATTCAGTAGAGTACTTAAAATGAAAATTTAATATTTAATATAAGTATTAAGTACATGCTCTATTTAGTTTACATTACCCTACTACTTAAAATATATCTATAATACCTAAAGTCCCTCTAAATATTTAAGAATTTAGTCGATTTTTAGGTACTGATCTTAATCAAGTTAATTTTTTTTAATTACTAACTAAATACTGGTAATTCTTATTATTATTGTTGCTCATGTTTCAGTTTTAGCACAAAAGTCAGTTATGGAAAATGAAGAAAAAAGGCAATATATTAGATAAAATTAATAAAACATTAAGTATTGAAAATAAGAGTTTAAAACGTTTTTCTGTAAATATCTAATTATGCATTATCTGCATTTCTAAAGCTGCAAAAGCAGAAACATATTGTTCTACTGTTGAACTGTTAACTGAAGCGTAAAATATAATCAAGAACTTGTACGAATAGGCTCTATGCATCCCAAACAACAGATAACTAAACTATATGCATTATATTCCAGCCCATTTAAACAACTTTACTACAATTGCTATAATGCCTTTATCGAGATATTAAACAAAAATTTGTTATGTGTAATGTTGCCAAATTTGCTTACTTCATTATACATTTATGATAGTGATCTTCATATAGTTTACCAGAACCGCTTTATATTACTCTACATATTAAATGAAAAACATATTTATCTTTTAATATTTATTTAAATATTTCGAATTATCAAAACCTGCATTTTAAATCGCCATATAGAATTTTTCCCTATATTTTAAAGCACCATTAAGCTCTTATTTTAAAAGCTGAAAAGAAGGTAAAGAATTGACTTGAATTGAATACTGGGTGTTCCATAAAAAAAACATAATTTCGTATTATTTGGAAATTCTACCTAAGGTAAAGAATTAAAAAAAAATGTAAGGTTGTTGGATTTTTTAGGGGCATGAAGTTCACTCTAACAATGCATTTCCGGTTCCCTCGAATGGTGATGCTTATGTATTATTAGTTACCAAAGCTCTAGCTACAATTTATATACCAAACAATCCGATATTTCTTTATTATATTAAATAAGTTCAAAATTTTAAACTAGACGTTTTTGCAAATATTTTAGCAATAGGTATTTGTTGTAAATCTTGTCTTTTTTATTACTGTATTTTTTTAAAGATCTGCATCAATATAAGTTAAGCTAATTTTCAAAGACCAAAGAAAGCACAGCAGAAAGCTTTGCACATTTGAAATGTCTTAAACCATGTTAAATAGATATTGGTTGAAAATTAAAAAAGCTATAAGAATGCGGTTTTCGATGTTTAAGAGCTTTATATGTTGGCCAACATTGTGCTGGTTTAACAAGATTATCCTCCGCGTTATATAGAGTGTTATATAAATTTTAGAATAAAATTGTGTCTAGAGTTTCTGAATTTTTTGATTTTGCTTAATTTTACGCATATCATTCGTGATAATTTTTCGACCCATATCTGAAACCGTTTTAGGGGGAATTTTTAATTCATTTATTTGTTTTTTTTATACAGGGTAATTTTAACATATTTAGCACAAAAATTATTTTTAACGTTTTTTTCTTGTTTCAAATTAATAAATTTTACATAATTTTTCCTTTGTTCCGATTTGTTTGTTCTAAAAAATACAACTGTATATGTAAATCAACAACATAAAAATATTTTTGAAATTTTTTGGAGATCTTCGTTGTTATCAGTTGATCTAATTTCTAGAGACTAAAGAAAGGATGGTATATGACGTTGATATAATTTTTATAAGCTATAGCCGTATTTACCCAAATGGTTTTTTAACTTTTAAAACATCCTTCAAGTTGCCATAGAAGCGGCTGTTATACTAGATGTTTCTAATAAATTTAATTTCATTACCTGCATAGAGAATCTTGTTCACATCCTATGGATCAAAAGTTTTAAATCGAAAAATGCAAAATGATTCTTTATTAATATAATCTAATATAAATGATTACGGCGGAAGAGTTCAATTTTTTTCGATTGGATTGAAATTTCCCATGTTAGTTTTTTGGGGTTGCGGAACTTGAATTTTTGATAACTTTTTAATCAAAAAATGCTTCTCCAGTATGGCGAGCAAACATGGCATTTACAGTCAAATTCGACAAAAAAAACTGCGGTTTGGCCACACTTGATGCAGCGAATCTTTTTTTTTTTGAAAGTGTAACAAAGAAAATTCAGGTAAGTGATTTTTTTTAAACTGGCTTAAGTAACGCTATAAAAACAGATTACAACTCTTACTAGAACTGATACTTTGTGGGGCTGCTCCTTAAATTACAAACTTGTCAATACCTTCTCGGTAAGCTCTGTACAAGTGTATTTATGAAATGAGGAGATATATTCTCCCATTCTTCTAAAATAGCATTTGCTAATTCCTCTAATGAATTTGGAGCATTTTCTCTCGATCTTACCAACGATTTTAGTTTGGACTAAACATGCTCGATAACGTTAAGGTCGGGGGACTTCGGTGGCCACCATAATCTTCTAATGTTGTAGGCATTTAATAAGTTACTAATTATGGCGGCCCTATGTAATCTAGCGTTATCATCGATTAGAATGAAATCTTTGCCAAAATTTTCCGCAAACGGTACTACATTCTCTCTATATATTATGGCGTTAATGGTTCCTTCAGTTATAAACAATTCTGAAAACAGTAATTCCTCCACCCCCAAAAGCCTCTTGTAATGCCATATTTACTTCCCTAAACCGTTCGTTGGGTTCTCTCCGTACTAACATTCGGCCGTCCGAATAGACCAAGTTAAAACGAGTCTCGTCAACAAAAAAGCAATTGGACCAGTCATTAATTCCCTATAAGAAATGTTCCTTAGCCCAGTTTAGCCTGGACATTCTATGGCGTGGCAAAAGCATAGAGCATTTAGCTCGACGTCTTGCTCTAATGTATGTAACAAACGGAATAATGACCATATAGTAGAACATTTTTACGTTAAATTATTATTGCTTAGAATTCTTCTTACCGTTCTTGGAGAAACAAGTCCGATAGGTCTAATATTCTCTCTCAACCTGGTTGCATTCCGAGTTACATGTTGTC
Organism: Kuschelorhynchus macadamiae; assembly: GCA_030620095.1. NCBI lineage: Eukaryota > Metazoa > Arthropoda > Insecta > Coleoptera > Curculionidae > Kuschelorhynchus > Kuschelorhynchus macadamiae. The sequence continues at coordinate 38,838 of JAUTXW010001888.1, forward strand.
TTGCTATTCTGACCAATAGTCTTTCTCCCCGGGCTTGCAAGAGACATTGGCGCCCTCCGCTTTGAAAGGCGCACCGTACTTGTTTCTTGAAACTTCTTTTTTAAGCGGTCTATGACTATTGACTTACATTATAAATATTCGCTACATATGTGGAATTCATGCCATTATTTAATAATCTAATACAATTATCTAATTGATTTACATCTAAACGACCCATATTTACGAAAAATTTCGAATATCTTGTCAAAATCTGCCAATATCAAATGTTTTACTAAAATCATAGGTGGTTTCCATGGTTTCACTTTCAAGGTATACTTGACAAAAGCGAACCGGTGTCTACAGCCTTAGCCTTCTTACTACCTACTTAGCGTACTTTTATTAGATATACCTACCTTGGTTATTAATTTTTGGGATCTACCTAAAAAGTATCTGTCTCATTGTTTAATTGAAAATAAGAGGCTTCTGGCGAAAAAATACTGTTCCAAAGGCGTCATTTAAATAAAAAAAATGGGAAGTTATAGGTTTCAAAAAAATGCTATAAAAATCCAGGCCTATAATAAAAAAAATTATAACAATGAAGATCTCCAAAGAAAATCAAAAATATTTATATGTTTCTGATTTAAAAATTGTTGAACATCACGTAAAACGCAGTCCGGACAAAGATAAAAAATGTAAAATTTATTAATTTGAAACAAGAACAAAAACGTTAAAAATATTTTTTAACGTTTTTAAAACAAATAAATAAATTAAAAATCCACCCAGATTAGATATGGGTCGAAGAATTATCATGACATACATAAAATTAAGCAAAATCAAAAACTCGAGACACAAATTTTTCCAAAATTTGCCCGATATTATATAACAGCCTATATATAATGCGGAGGATAATCTTGGCAAACCACCACAACGTTGACCAACTCCAGACATATAAAGCCTTTAAACATCGAAAACCGCATTCTTGTAACTTTTTTAATTTTCAACCTATATCAATTTAAAATGGTTTAAGAAATTTGAAATGTGCAAACCAAATGGCCAGCAACTCCTAAAACTCACATATGTCAAATTTCACTCTAATCGTAGAATTGTAACCCTCCTCCATACTGACGCCGCTATTTTTGTATTTTTAGTTTTGAAATTATTGTTTTATCAATGTGTATAAAATTTTGCCAACACAGGTAATTAAGGTTAACTTAATAGAAAACCCTATACAACAAACGTTTCTATAGCAACTTGAAGGTTTTTGTCAAAAGGTAAAAAACCGTTTGGGTAAATATGACTATAGTTTATAAAGATTGTATCAGCGTCAATGCCAATTCTTTCTTTGGTTTCTGAAAATTAGCTTAACTTATATTGATGAGGACCTTTAACAAAATTGCAAAAATTGTTATGTTACTGATTCAAAAATTCTGTACCACCCTGTATAATACAGCTTTAGTTTTTTGATTAACGCAGTTTTAACTTAGAGAAAATTATGTAAAAATTATTAATTTTAAGTAATAAGAGAATAGTTAAAAATAATTTTCTTTTGGAAGTTCAGAAATTATTAAATTTACGCTGTATATAAAAAGCAAATGAATGAAATAAAAACCTGCCTAATTCGTTTTAGATAATGGTTCGAAGAATATCATGCTTCCGCTTTAAATTTTTAACATTTTGAGATGTGCAAGGCAAATGGCCAGCAGTTTATACGGCTTTATATTTGATAAAATACCTAAAATAAACTAGGGACTTAAGATCATTTTTGATGTACTTAAGACTTTTTAATATTGAATTCGAAAAATACTTAAAACTAAAAGTTATTAAAAATACTTAAGTACTCTAAGTAGATTAAGATTTTGCAGTACATTTGTTAAGTAATAAGTATAATACTTACCCAAAAATTGAAATTTGAAGTACCAGTACAACTACTTTTCTAAAAAGTACTGAATACATTGCCCCAAGTGACGTTAATTCAAAAGTACTTAAGTAAAATACCTACAATATCAAAAGTACTGATTATTTTACTTTAAGTAAATTTTTGTATTCAGTACCTCAGCAATGGCACAATCCTTACGAAAAATGGGTTTTTAGTCAACTATTCTGAAAAATTTGATATCTTGTACCACTGAGCACAAGCTTTCTTAGGCACAACCCAATCCTGCGATTAGTTTTCGATTTTGTTTTCAAAGTTAGAATTTTATGTTTTCCATAATTAATGCAAAATGTTTACTTTTTATTTTTTACATGCTTGATATTCTTTTAAATTAGTCAGAATATTGATTATATTACTTATTATATATTAATATGGACAGATTTACAGACTGTACCGTACCTAAAACTTTAACATTCGATTTTTTACTAGAAGCTAAACAAAGCCAAAATTTTTCTGATTTTGTGTTATGTTTATTAAAATTAAATGTGCGAAATATATTTGTGTATAACTTACATTATAGTGGTGATGAGTTTTAATGTAATTTTTTTAATAGTTCTCTGAAAATCTAGATTTAATCATACAAATGACAATTAATTATTTAAATATATAAGTCTAAAACACTAAGCGACTAATAAAAAATCAGATTTAATCTAGTTTAGTATTACGATACCCTGTTATATACATTATAACGACACATTTTCACTAATATAGTGCCAATTATATTGATATATTTCGTCATGCTTTAGTAGGAATGTTATTATAAATACGATTTAAAGATTAATTGACTTTATGCTTAAAATAAGCTTTTTATGACAATAATTAAAAGGTCAATTTCTTGTTCTTATAAGAATTTTTTTTTTAATTAAACAATTAAAACTTTTTAGTACCAACCTTCGTGAAAGTGTAATAGCTCTGCATCAAAAATCTCGAAAAACCCTTATTTTAATCTGAAATGTTTTGTTCATTTAATTCTAAAAGATATTATATTTTCCTTAAAAGAACCTGAACCTCTGTGATACAATCGCCCTTTTGTCAACCTTCGATATTATATCAGTTTATGTTATATAACGTGAATTTTAAACTTGTCCTATTACCAAAGGCTTGTTTATTTTCTCAAAGATGTAGAAAATGAGGCAAACGTTGGAAATTGAATAAAAAGTCGTGAAGAAGAATTAATTATTCTTCACCTCCGAATTTATATAAATCGCTATAGGTCTATTACGGATTTCAGTTTGCAATAATTGTATTGCAAATCTTATTTTGGGTTAATATTGCACATGCAAATCTGCTATTTGGTATTTGGTATAGTCATGCAAAATGTGATAACATGTAATACCCTTTAAATTTTAAACCAGCTTACTTATACTTATGCTCATACTAATTTAATTTGAAATAAGTAAACGAATAACTGTTTAATATAATAAACCTTACCTGAATTGGCAGTTGCCCAGAATTTTAAATTACTGTCAATCCTGTTACAAAAGCAAAATTTTTCTTCATTTTAATGCTAATGTGGTACTTTAAATTTCCTTTACCCGAAACTTCCCTCGTTATGAATCTTTCCTTCTATTAGGAACAGTGAAGTGTGTGTTTAATTCAGTACATAGCCATTGAGTAACACATATATATACTATCTTTTCAAACATTTTTATTGGGCCCCATTTTGTTCCATCATATTGGATACCTAACAATATTTTACCAGTTTCTACCTATGTAACACTTGATTTTTAGACATAATATAAAATAAATTCAATAAATAGTTTTTATATTTTTACGTTGAATTCGTAACAGTTTATCCCTATATACTATTTAATTTATCTGCAAAATTTGAAGTCAAGTGAATAAGATTTTTTCCGTTGATTTAAAAAAATATTTGACCGTCATTTTGTTCCGCCATCTTGAATTCGTAGCACAACTTTACCAGTTTATCTTTATATCACACTTAATGTTAGGGCAGAATTTGAAATTAATCTAATGAGTAGTTTTTTCAGGTCGATTTTTTAAATATTTTAGTAGGCTGCTATTTTATTTTGATAACTTATATCTATACCAAAATAATACCAGTACAATCCTATATAAATTTTGAGGTAAATTGGATAACTATATATGACCCTTAACTTTTGACTAAAATTTGAAGTCAATCGGGTAAGTAGGTTTGTAACTACGCCGGCGCCGCAAAGACAGAATTGAGAAAACATGTTTTTCGGCATTTAGGTAGCCTGAAAAGTAAGAATTTGAAAAAATCTCGACCACTATACTTCCCTTTTACGAGGGAAGTAAACATTATTTGGCTGCTATTTTATTCCGCCATCTTGAATTTGTACCACAACTTTACCAGTTTATCTCCATAACAAACTTAATGCTTGCAGAAAATTTAAAACTAATCTAGTAAGGAGTTTTTTCCTGACGATTTCTTAAATATTTTATTAGGCCGCCATTTTGTTTGGCTATCTTATATTCATACCAAAATGTTACCAGTTCATTCCTCAGTAACACTTGAATTTTGTGCAAAATTTGAGTAAATTGGATTATGCTTTCTAACGTTTCACTGGGTCGCCATCTTATTCTGGGATATTGAATTTTTCCCAAAATATTACCAGGTCATTCCCATATGACCTTTAATTTTTGACGAAATTTTGAAGTCAATCTGATGTTTTTAAGCTATGCCGCAAAGTGATAAGCAGACAGATAAACCAACGGACCGACGGAATTGATGAAACATATTTTTGACATCTAAAGACTCTAAACCATGAAAATATATAAAACCTGAGAAGGTGATTTTTTCATGATTACAAATAATTTTGTTCCGCCATCAGGAATTAGCACAACAGTTTTACTCAATACCTCAATTACTTATAGCTCACAATTTGAAATTAGCCCATTGTGTAATTTTTTCAGGCTGAATTTATAAACATTTTATTAAGCCACTATTTTGTTCCGCCATCTTGGATTCGTACCAAAATTTTACCAATTTACTTGATTTGTGTGCATTTGAGATAAATTGAATAAGTAGTATTTAAATAAGAATTTTTTTGACATTTCACTAGGTTCGCCATTTTGTTTTGCAAATATTGGAATTTTACCAAGATATTACCAGGTCATTCCGATATGACCCTTAATTTTTGACCAAAATTTAAAGTCAATCGGGTAAGTAGTTTTTTAGCTATGCCGCGAACAGACAGATCGACAGACCGACAGACAGACAGACTGGCAGATAGACAGACAGACAGACAGACAGACAGATAGACATTTTGAGATATTTGTCTTTAATGTGTTAGTTTTACTGGCGGTCTAAATATCCAAACTGTCAGTTGATTAAATTTCGGATCCTCAAAAACTTTTATAGTTTTTGCAACAAAACTTATATAAAAGCCTTGGCCACTCTAATGCAAGTTATTTATAAACAATTCCAGTACTGCTCTTGAATTTGAATTTAATATTAATAAACATGTATTAAAAGTGGGGACATCTGACTATTTTAACGTAATAAATATTTGATATTTTGACGTTTCATTTTCGTTCGGATGCTTCAGATTGCATTCTGAAGTACAAATATACCCTGAATATATCCAATTTTGCCAATACATATTTTCTAAACAGTTTATTTATTTGAACGCGTGTTAAATTTTTAAAAACATAAAAAGTAAAATTTTACGTTAAACATGATGAAAGTAAAATACCAATTGCGACTTCCTGTATATCAAAAACGAATCGTGGAATTGGGTTGTGGCCATGAGAGGTTTTGGTCACCAACTTATTAAAATTTCAGGATAAATTAATGCAAGTTTCAGTCAATGTGTGAAACTAAAGAAAATACGCATATTAAGGTCATTTTCATATTAAGCTCCTCTTTTGCTTGTGTGATAACATGTATACAATAAAATGAATGCTCTAAAAACATGATGGACCGATATTTATATAAAATACTGTTTTGCCTTTTTAATGAAAAAGTTCAAGGGGGTCGATTTATTGGGGATTACCCTTCTTTCTAGGCTGAGAACCAGCCAATTCCCATAAAATGAGTATAGCGTCTAAAGAAAATTCCTTTAAAATGTGTAAAAAGTAATATATTTTTAATCTCATAAAATAGCATTATCTTTCAAACATTTTAAACTTTATGTAGAAACAAAAACCAAGACTATTGAGCTTAGCATTTTTTTTAAGGCGCACAGTGCGTAGAGTACATGGTACAATCTTTGAACCTTAGCAAATAAACTTGGAAGGTATAAAATATATTAAGAAGACAAAATGTAATCAAATTATGTTATAAAAATGAGTGTTGGTTATATTCAGCGTTTAAAAGAGCTTTTATTAGCGACGCACATTTGATCTATTTAAATTAAAATAACAAACTGTTTTGTTGTAAAAATGGCTGTTGGTTATATTCTGCTTTTAAAAGAGCTTTTTTTAGCAGCGCACATTTGATCTACTTGAATTAAAGTTTATTAATTACATTAACTGTTACCACCTGGACCTGTAATTATATTATATGTTTCAACTACAGAATATGAAAATAGTTTAAAAGTAAATCATAAAAATTCAATAGTGACAAAGATGACGCATATTTACGAAATAAAATAAACTTAACTAACTGGAGTTACCAGTATCGCTATCAGATTTCTCAGAACTTTCTGTAAAAATATCAGAATTATGTGGAATTACATTTGTATCTGAATGAACTAAATAAATATCAACAATCCTACCAATCTAGGCTTTTTATTTGTCGTGTTCCTAAGTAAAGGATCCGGTGTTAATATTAACATATTTAAGAGATCTGTATTGGTGTTTATTCGTGAAGATTTGCGAGTGTAATTTAGCCTTTGTTTTCTAACCTCCTTATACCTCGCCTCTAAAGCATCTTCTGATAATTTTCCTACAGACATATCAAGAGACTTGATTATAACGCATCCGTGTATCAATAATTTGTGTAAGCTACTGGGCATATAATATCTCTAGTTCCATTAATTAAATCAGCAAATTAATAATAATTTCGCGACCACTAGCTAATAAGGAGAGGACTGTATAAAATTTGTTAACTAAAATAACATTTATTCCTGTAATTTTCAAACTAATGTAGGAATTACAAAAGAATCTCCTTGCAGTATTTCCATCACTACTTGATCCATACCCTGGTTTCGGTTTATCAACTATAAGTCCAAGTATTGGCTTATATTCGCTCTGTATTTTTCTTTTAGTATTTTCGAATATTTTTTTATTGTCGCTTCTGACTTACCATGTTTTAAAAGGTAATCTGTATGCAATATGAAGTAGAGATTCGAAAATTCTATTCTATAAGTGCAAGATAGATAAGCCGAAACGGTTTAGGTGCTTATTGGGAACTTTCTCCATTACCTACTTTATTAGTGTAAATTATTCTTTAGGGGTGGCTCCACAGATGTAACATTTCATGGTAGCATTGCAATCAGATAAAACATTACACACACTACCATCTAACATTGTAAATATCATGTTATATTTGACTTCTATTTGAAACGAATCATTGATATGGAGAAAGTTCACCAAGAAATAAATTAAGTTTTACTTCTTCATGTTTAATTATTTCAGAATTTTCCTTCGAAAATATAAATTTTATTGGACGACAGTAAAATGTTGAAGAGGGACGTAAATTTATCCAAATACTTCTTTCTTCATAATTATTAATTAAACATAAAGGAACAAATGCTATCAAAAACATAAATTCATCGGTACTGCCATCCTTACTATCCCTAATTTTTTGTTTATAAATACTATGGCCTGAACTATCTCAACACTCCATTTACACTTTAATGTTGTATTTAGATTTTTGGATATTTCAAAACAATGTAAAATACTTTTTGCGGATTTCTCCAATATTTCCCGTAAATTTATCTCAGCTGATAATTCAGTTATGATATTTTAATTGAACAAAAACTGTTTTTGAGTTTTTCTTAGTATCTGTTTTTCTAGGATGTCAGTTACTATGAATCGCGTTAATAGTTGAATTCAAAATTCCAGATTTTCTTTCAGATAAATCGAATTCCAAATACAACTCTAAACTTTTAACAGACAGAGTTAGAGAATTAATCTCCATCAAGTTGTTAGAATCAAGTTTTTGTTTCGAAAGCGACAACTGAGCATTAAATGACAGCTCGGCTGTTGAATTTGTAGCTATAATTTGTTCAACTCTTCTTTTTTTGAATTTATGTGAAAGTTCATCGGGGGGTTTTAAGGACCTACCGCGACTGGTACTAAGCTGATTTTGACGATGAAAACAACTTAGACAAAACAGAATCTGGAAGTGAAAAATACTACAAGCAATTGTTTGTGCCTATTTTTGAATATTGTCTTTTATTGTTCCACATATTTTTAAATATTATCTTTTTTTTACCACATTTCCATTGTTCAAAAATATCAGAATTTTTTATTGGATCCCTGGGGAAAAAAACTTAAAAATAAAGAAAAGTCGCAGTTGTCGCAGCCAAATTACATAAAAATCACCTCTTAATACTTCAGATGTTTAAAATAAAGCATTAAAAGGCGTTTTCGGGTGTATTTTCTAGATTTTTTACTTTTTATAATGTCTTTAAAATGATTTTAAAATTTTCGTAGAAGACAATGTACAAGGATAGTCCTCATTAATAATATGGACTATAACAAAACCAATATAATAGTTTAAACTACTTACCTCTAAGTATTGTTTGCACAAAATATGTTGACGAAATTAAAAAAAAACATTTGACAAGATATTTAAATTAGGTAGCGCGGTTTAATTGTCATTCAAAAATGTAGAATAACTGACAAAAATGTTGATTTGTGAGAACGCTATATTTGAATGAATGAAAATTGACATATCTTAAACAAGTAAGGTAGTATGAGGCAATACCTGATTTTTTGATTTTTGTCAATCAACGCACTATGCGGCGCCCCGTTAATCTAATGTTTTCTGTCGATATCATCAAAAAAATTTGAAGATGTAGTTGGAAAAAAAATTACACAATCTCCTCAGATGAATTTTTAATAACAATGTACAAAGCTCTAATTTATATTTTGACAACTAGTTAGAGCTTTAACTATAATAGGAGAAAAAAATAATTACAAAAATTGTAGGATTTCTCTTATATTATCTTCTACGAATATCAAAAACTTTAAAAAGTAGAAAAAATTATACAACCTATATTTTTTTAAATGTAGAACATTGAATATTGTTATTCCAACAAATGAGTCCCCTCTGATCAGGTCTGATACCTTTGTCTTTAAACACAACCGAAAAAAACTGACAAAAACATTGATAGAAAATTAATGCCTTTTCTCTCTTTAAAGTATTTTAGGGTTTTTGTCAATTTTTTTCGGTGATCTTAAAAAATGGAGCTATCATATCTGGTATATTTATAACCGGTAAGAACATGACCATTTAATAACATAAGAATGTCCAGGGAGTACCATTTAAAAATATAAGTTATGTATATTTTTTATATTTTATTGACAATGAAAAAATTGATATTCTTAAAATATAATACAAGAAAAATCCTTTTTGTATTTAAAGTTTTTCTGTGTCTCCTCTAGTTTAGCTGTAGATAGGTGTCAAAATGTGCCACGAACTATAGGAGGTGAGGCTATAGCGAAATGTGGTAATGTTTTTCTGACGCTCCGCCTTTGGCTGATTTGTAAAAAAAAGACCATCGTACTTCATGCCGAGAATTAAGAAATTGCATTTAATTAATGTTTGTATTGGCAGAAAGCGCTAGTAAGTACTTCCGCCAATTGTCTTTGGCTCGATTACATACACAAGAAAGTGGAGGAATCGCAGTTTCATGAGCATGACGAACCGGTCAAATTAAAGGATCGGGATCAAGAAACAAAGTATTGGATTTTAGTTTAATGTGAAAATAATAATGGCAGATACTTGTTAGACGTGGTGAGCCGTTCTAGCGATATATTGCAGCGCGATTTAATTGTCGTTTAGATGTACCGTAAAAAGATAAAAATGCACAATAAAAATTTGAAATTGTCAGTTTTATTAACGTGTTTAACCTTAACTATATCACGAGAATTTACTTTACATTCTTAATCAAGATCTATAAGTATTATATTGTAATTAGTAGATACTCAGCTAATTTCGCTAACGTTTTTCAAAGGAACTATTTGAGTTTTCCAACCTTAATTGAATAATGGCAAAATATTTAAAAACAACATAGTATTATGTTATGATCAGATAATAAGTTAACTATTTTTTTAAAACTTTTTGTAACCTATATAAGCTGAAAATGGCGCACGTATATGTTCTAATTATATTGGCTGATTTAAAAGCAAACGAGTGCCCCCTTACATAAAAATATGAAGAAATGTTTCTATGGACAGAAAGGGTGCAGGCTATAAGATGTCATAATATGTAAATTTTCAAAAAATCAATTTTAATTTTGAAAGCCTAATATTCTGCATGTGATTGATAACGACAAAACTTTTTAGCAAAAAACATTAGGCTATGGACTTGAGTATTGACAAAGTTTTCCAAGATGTCTCAAAAGGGAAAAAATGAGAAAACGTAACAGATTAAAAAGCGAAAATGTCAAAGGGGTTCAGAAAAATTTCTTGGTGAAGGTAAGGATATTTTCCAAAGATCGGGATCAAGAAACAAAGTATTAGAGTTTAGTTTAATGTGAGAGTAATAATGTAAGATACTTGATAGAGGTGGTGAGCCGATGTAGCGATATATTGCATCGCAATTTAGTCGTCGAATAAATGTACCGTAAATTAATAATATCTTTTGAATTTGCTTCTTCCCTTTTTGGTTTGTACCCTTCAGATGGATCCACAAACCTTTCATTTTTAAAGTTAGGTTAGGATCCTGTAGAGTTGCGACCGTGGAAAGTGATTCCTTAGTAATCAAAATGTAAGCCTTAATATTAGTTAAGTAATTCCGGGTAGTTCTATCCTATACTAATCTACCATATGCTAAAAAGCAAAGCAAACTTTGGAAAGAGGTGGAATTAGAGAGTGGCTACCTATGAAATTTCGTTATTAGAGTAGGGGATATTATTAAAACACAACAATCAACGTCAGCGGATTCTTAGAAAATATTTGTGGACTCTCGTGTATAGGTACGTTTCTCCGTATTTTTATGTTCGAAATAAGCTTTGCAAAGTTTTACTAGACTAGCCAACCACTTCACCCGAAATTTGTCAAATGTCCCTAAATGGAAGCCTTGAGAGTTGGCTATTTTGGGAGGGCCTTGTTTATTGTTTTTAAAATTTAAAAGCATATATTTAGAAATAAAGAAATTTTAACAAAATTTCAAATATTGACCACGAATATATCGATCATTTAAATATTTTAGCATTTTATTTAAATGGGATTAGGAGAATTCGAAACCGGTTTTTTGGAGGTTACTCGAGATGCAATACTTTGAGTTTCAGGTAAACGATTAATTTTTTTTTAACAGTTATTTTACTGGACGTTTTTTCCAACTTAAGCAATCAAAGACGTCATCGTTTCTCTGAGCTTTATCAAAAAATCAGAAATATTATCGCTGATCATAGCGAATATACAAAGTGTTGTATTCGACAGACAAAATATTTCCCCAATATTCTTCGAATTAAAATAAGACGAGAGCGATAAGTGGTTGAAAATGTTTCGATTTTGAGATACAATGTAGTAAAACATTGTTTTTTTATACTTTAACTTTGTGTATTTTGTAATTTTTTTTTGGTATTGTGTAGATATTATGTCAATAATATTTAACAAGAGGAATTTTGACTGAAATTTGTACAAATAATTTAAATTCTAAAAAATAACTAAACACATAAATATAATTTTTTTTATAAAATATTCGGTTAGGATATTATAAGATATCCCCAAAAAATCTTAAAAAATTCGTAAAACAATTGCAATGAACAGTTTCGATTCAAAAATACAACAGAAACATTTTCACAATAACCCTTCAAAATTTGCTACACTAAGTTTCCTAGAAAAATGAAGTTGATGTACAAAATGCTTTTATACACTCTCAAATGTTGCAGATATTTGGCTTATATATACCTGCAATTACTCTGAATTGTTTTTAATGAAAATTGGCTAACAGTATTTTTTGTGCTTCCGAAGAATAAAATCCAAGTAGTTCAAGTCTGGCAATCGATCATTGTTTTATATTGCTAAAGCTCTACTGTAGAATCTGTCAGGGAACGCATTTCGGCCACTTTGAACAGTCCTATAAATTATCAAAATATCACTATCACGTATTACTTTTAATAGAATTAAAGTTTTTAGAAGCTTAATAATAAATTATAGTAACTAGCAACGTAAGCATTTGTTTCTATCGCAAACTCGATTTATTGATATCATATAGGACTTGTCTAAGTCATATTTTGACTTGACTTTGATCTTGACTACTACAAAAAAGTTAGAGATATGAACAAGAAAGATGTTTTTTCATAAAAGTATAGTCAGCAGCGTCTAGAAAAACTTAGGAGGGGACAAAAAGGACGTGACCCCAAAGATAACTCCCTAGAATAAGAAGAATTTGAATGAAATTATTCAGGTATATCAACTAGTATGATATGTACGGAATATGAAACAATTAACTTAAAAAATGTGTAAAATAAATACGAAAAAATAAATTGAATTTAAACTTCCTGCATTTCAAAAATGAAGCATATTTGGAGCATTTTTAATGGAAACTGTTGGTCTAATTTTTAACCAAATTTATGTTGAACCAATATTGAAATACTTTGTATGAAGCTAAGCCGTCGCCAATTCCGAGTTAATCTTATAAGAGATGTGTTAGCATAAAGTAATTAATTTGTATTGAAATATGTGCTAAATAAAGCTAGTGTCGTTGTAAAATGAGTAATTGTTATAAAGGTTAACCTTAACAATATTATTGCCACATTTTTGACAAATTAGGACACATAGTTATGAGAAAACATAAACCCCCGTATTCACTAAAATGGTTTAAAAGTAGACCAGGGGTGCGATTTTGAATCATTTCGTTAGTTAACGAATCGCTAAATCACGTGATTTAGCGAAACAACTGACAAAGGCTGGAAGTAGCATCCATTTCTTAAATGGAAAATTGCATGTATTTTTTGACGTCAAGTAGGCCAGTTTTTCATTACGATTTGACAATTACTGTTAACCTTAAAATTATTTTGTTGACGTTGAGCAAAACACGACACATTTGTTTGGCCTAATTAATTAAGTATACTTTATTATTTTGGAAATAATTAAAAGGTGATGAAGAGTTAAAAATCTGAGGCTACTAAGGTCTGCCTAGAGATCCTTAATACTTGTGTCTGTTATACTTCTAAAATGGAAGATATAGCAGCATTGTTGGCATCAATTGGTGATGGTGAATAATATTGTACCTAATACCTACTAATATTCTAATAAAACAGAAGTTAACAAATAAGTGGTGATTTCAAGAGACCTAAATTTGACTTTAATTAATCGCTACATGTGAGTGCAGTGAAAAAAGTGAACATTTTAGTGGATATTATATTGTGCTTTTCCAGAACAAATTTTAATGTTATTATACCTTATTATAAAGGAGTAATATAATATTTTTGAACTTGTATTTCCAGATATTTTAGAGACATTAGAGACTATGATATTCTTAAAGACACTATCAGGTATTTCGAGGTAGGAAATAACTATTTTAAGATACATAACACCTTTTTAAATAAATAGGACACTAAGAAACATTTGTTAAAGAATCAACATTAAACTAAAATCTAATAATTTTAACACACAATTGTTGAATACTTTAGTAAGCCATATTTTGAGATAGAGCTTAAGTTTTTTTTCTTTATTGTCTACAAATTCAATGTACTGTAGTGATAAATGCGTACATATCTTTCTTAGAGTGGACTAGTTTTAGACGTACTAGTCAAAATGTTATTATATATATATATATATATATATATATATATATATATATATATATATATATATATATATATATATATATATATATATATGACGCATATGCTAATATATCATGGCTTAGCTTTCAAGTAATCAAAACTACTTTTTATCTTACGAAATGACACTCCAAGGCAGTAAATTTAGATATTATCAAAAAATCAAGAACTGACAGATTCGGAAAATGTAGTAGTAGTAGGTTGGTGTTTAACGAATCAGGATCGGAAAATCCGATTGTCATGCCGAACAGCTCTCCGAACGGAGAAAATTTTGGTTAACTAACGAAATGATAAGTGCAAAATCGCACCCCAGGTCTAGTTGCCATGGTAGTTAAAACTATAAGTTCGCCAGTTATGTTTCGCTTATGTCACTGTCATTTTGTAATTGTGACGTTTAGAAAAATTATTTGTTCAATTGTTAAAAATGTCAACTTAAACCTATAACTGTCAAGTTAGACCTGGTCTAAATTTAAACCTCTTTAGTGAATACGGGTGTAAATTTCTCTATGTACTATATTTTTCAAACATTTATTTAAAAGACTGTTACTTTTCCAAGATGACAACAATTTCTTTGAGGTGTTTCGACCACTTCATAACACTAAAATGAACTTAATGAAGAACTGCGTTCAAAGAGTCCTAAAGGGCATTTCCACAAAAACGTCTTTAATAATTTAGTAGCACTCAGATACGGTCCAGTGTTTCAGTGTACAATATTTAATAATGTGTCTTTTCAGCTTTCTACCTAATCCTACTTTTATAGGGATCACGGATCTAATATTAGCTGACAGCCAGTAATGAAATGAACCTTGCCATGAGAAAGAGGAAAAAGATCACTGCTTTTTTAATATTTATCTTTGGGTAACCTATCGATATACGCTTTACATTTGTTTATTTCTTACTATTTTGACATTTTGACTGCCGACAATGTTTAAATATTAGCAAAAATTACTTGGTAAAACCAAATAATAGTGTTGTTGTTCTAAACTTTGGTTGATCTTACGTCATCTTGACCTAGTAACAAGACATAAACTGGTAATAAAAGCTAATCAAGAACTACGAGTATTACTGCGAATAGAGAAAATTATTATAATTACTTTTTTCCTATGAATTAGAAAAAAAAGTAAGAATGATATTAATGAGTAGAATCTGTTTAGACGATCAAACATCGGAAATGACGAGATATTTTTAAAAAAGATTTATCACTGTTGGATAAACTTTGTGTTAGGAAACCATTATATTAATTAAATATTTACAACATATTGGATTTCTAAAACCAGTTTAGCATTGATAAATAATTTCGGTACCTTTAAAATGAACCTGTATATTTAAAATAGCATGTATAGAAATTAAATACTCATAAGCTCATACTACAGCAAATGTTTTAAATAGTCAGGATGTCAGAAATGGGTTTTTTGGAAATTTCTCTTAAAAAAGGTATTGTAGACTAGTTTCGAAAAATTGAAGCATGCTTGAGAAAAAAAAATCGATTTTTTTATAAAAAGATCAGGTTAACAAATCTGTTTCTAAACATCTACTCTTTTCTGTTACTTAAGCATTTTTTTCACATGGGAGTAACTCACTCTATTTCAATACACTTTCTTTCCCTAAGGATTTTTACTTCCCTCGTAAAAGGAAAATATTGTAATGGTGAAAAAATCACTCCCCGAGATTTTTTCAGATCTTCACGTTTTAGGGTCCCTAGATAACGAAATATATGTTTTCTCAATTCCGTCGGTCTGTCTGTCTATTCGCGGCGTAGCTAAAAAAACTTATCCGATTGACTTCAAATTTTGGTCAAAAATTATGGGTTATTATGGGGATGACCTGGCAACATTTTGGTAAAAATGCAATATGGCGAAACAAAATGGCGACCTAGTGAACTGTTAAAGAAATTATTATTGAAAAACTGCTCATCCAATTCATCTCAAATTTTGTGAAAATCAAGTGGCAAAAGTTTGGTACGAATCTAAGATGGCGGAACAAGATGGCAGCATAATAAAATATTTAAAAATTCAGCCTGAAAAAAGTGCTTAATAGTTTGATTTCAAATTGCCATAACTAATTGTGGTATAGGGATCAACTAGTAAAATTCTGGTACTAATTCAAGGTAGCCGAACAAAATGGCCAAATAAAAAATATGTAATCGTAAAAATCACCCTCTCAGATTTTACATGTCTTTATATTTTAGCGTCTTTAGATGCCAAAAAAATATGTTTTATCAATTCGATCGGTCCGTCTGTCGGTATGTCTGCATGTCTGTCTGTCAGTTCGCGGCATAGCTTAAAGACTACTTACCCGACTGACCTCAAATTTTTATCAAAAATTAAGGGTCATATGGGTATGACCTGGTAATATTTTGGTAAAAACCCAAAATGGCGAAACAAAATGGCGCCTTAGTAAAATGTTAAAGAAATTATTATAAAAAAACTACTTATACAATTTCATTCAAATTTTGCATAAACATCAAGTATTATGTTGGAATCAACTAGTAAAATTTTGGTACGAATTCAAGGTGGCGGAACAAAACGGAGCGTATAATAAAATATTTAAAAATTAAGCCTAAAAAAACTACTTAATGGTTTGATTTCAAATTGTGTGCCATAATTAATTGTGGTATAGGGCTCAACTAGTAAAACCGTGTTACTAATTCAAGATGGCGCACCAAAATTGCGGCCAAATAAAATGTTTGTAATCGTGAAGAAAATCAACCTCTCAGGATTTACATATTTTCATGTTTTAGCGTTCCTAGATGCAAAAAAACATGTTTTATTAATTCGGTCGGTCCTTTTGTCGGTCTGTGTGTCAGTTCGCGACATAGTTTAAATACTATTTACCCGATTGACTTCAAATTTTGACCAAAAATTAAGGTTCCTATGGGGCCTTGGCCTATGGCCTGATAATATTTTGGCAAAAATCCAATATGGAGGAACAATGTTAAAAAATGTTTGTTAGAGTGGTGTATTATTTGAGGTTAAGATCCAGTAAAAAAGAAACAAGTACATATTTTTTAAATTTTCGACGTTTCGCAACTTAATTGTTGCATCCTTAGGGCACATATAAAGTTTCTAAATGGTTTTCGTTAACGATCCTCTGGTTTTTATGTTAGAGTGGTGTATTATTTGGCGTTAGGACCAGTAAAAAAAACAAATGTCTTTTTTTAAATTGTCGACGTTTCGCTACTCTATTGTTGCATCCTTAGGATATATACGTATATGTATATATATATATATATATATATATATATATATATATATATATATATATATATATATATATATATATATATATATATATATATATATATATATATATATATATATATGTATATGGTGACTTTGGTGTGGTTTCGTGTATTAATTTTGGCGCTAGTTGTACTCGTCTCTCAACTAGTTGATTGTACTAATGAAGACCTAAAGTCAGAAACACGTGTCTATAGTTGGCCAAATTTCATTGTTTTAGCGGTCTTCCCAAAAAATCCTGTTCTACTAGAGCGCATTTCCGGACCAATTTTAGATAAAAAAGTTCATATAAACATATGTCTGAAAATATCTGGTTTTTAAGATACTGGGTATCAAAGTTTTTTTTAAAAACCAGTTTTTGATTAATATCTCAAAGAACCTTATGCCGATTTGTTGAAATTTGGCAATGTTATTTGTAGTGATAAAAGGTTAATTTGATTCTAACCCGATGGTAGATATTGAAACCAGTGGCGTCCCGGGGTGCATCCTCCCGAATATTATTGACAAAAAAAATGTACGCCAATTATATTATCCTCATTTTCATAATGTTTTAGAACTACGCAACTAAAACTAAAACGTTTTGGCCTCTTGATATTTTTTTGCATCTTGCTTTACTTTCGAGAAAAAAAAAATAAAAACTACGTTACTGCATCTTTCTTGCATGACCACAAAAAATCTAGCAAAAACGGGAGTGTATTTTTTTGCATATTAATTTGTCATTTCTGAACGAATTTGAAGTCGAAAAGTTCATGTAAATGTGTGTCCTAAAATGTCTGGTTTTTAAGATACAGAGCGTGTCAGGGTTTTATTTTTTTCAGTTTTAAAGAAATTGTTTAATGCGGATTTAAGATATTGATTTGAATTTTGGTAAATTGGATTATTGCCGTTTATCTTAGCATAATTTTGTATTGTAAAAAATTATTTTAACCAGAGGCGTAGCTGTAACTAGACTCAATACAATTTTAGCAAAAAATAGAAAGCGAATTGTTTTTGACCAATATCTACAAAAGGGAAAAAGGGGCTATAAATACTGCTTGATAATTAATGAAGTAATAATTTTATGTTTTTTGCTAATATTTTAGAAAATTTAGAGATCTATAGAAAAAAATCAAATCATCAATATCCAGTGCAAAAAAGAGGTAGCTCCACAATTTTTTTTTACCTGAACTAGCCTTAAAAGCAATAAAATAAAGTGTACAATATGTAAAATTGTAGCAACGATAACAAACTAATAAATTAAACGTTTCTATTTTATTCAATTCCTTGCTTCTCCTGGAAAATTTACAAAAGTGGAGCTACCTCCTTTTTGCACCCATGAAATGTCTTTAATTAATTGTTAGACATGCACCATGGGGCGCCACTGTGTTTAATATTAGTCATCTAGTACTCGGTAAATTAGCCTCTTATCACTACAAGTAACACTACCAAATTTCGACAAAATCTGCAAAAAGATCTTTGGGATATTAATATAAAACCGATTTTTAAAAAAAATTTGACCCCCAGTATCCTAAAAACCAGACATTTTAAGACACATATTTATTTCATCTTTTATACCTCAAATTGGTCCAAGACTTTTAGGTAGAAAAGTCCATGTAAATATTTTTCTTAAAAGTCTTGTTTTTAAGACACTGGGTGTCAAAGTTTTTAATAGGTTTTTTATTAATATCTCATAAACCCTCTTGTCGATTTTGTTGAAATTTGGCAGTGTTGTTTGTAGTGATAAGAGGTTAATTTAGCGTTAACTAGATGATAATAAGTACGCTTGTGACTTTTGTTCATTTTGGTACTTTTTCGGATCAAGCAAATAAAAATAAAACTTCTTTCTCTTCTGACTTTTTTCCCATCTTGATTCGTTTTCGAGGAAAAAAACCATTTAGATACATAGTCAGTATCTCAAACAATTATTATTATAAAGATGAAATCCAGTTAACTTTTCTCGTTGCTAGTGGCGTTTGTTTTGTTTTTATAAACATAACGTTTTTGACACTGCATGACAGTTTGTTTTTACTTTTTCTTTCGACTACTTTTTCTTTGATAAATTGTGGTAGTAAAAAAGAATGATAAATTATTCTAATTTGGAGATGACACAAATGCATTTCCTTTATGGGCTTGCTAATGGCAACGCCATGGACTCTATCAAGAAAGGTGATCGTGCCCTTCCAGACTGAAGAATATTTATAAACATTTATAGTAGTTTGACTGAATTTGGAAGTTTTAAACCTAAAACATCCGAGGGAAGACCTCGTACAATTAGAACTCCGGAAGTCGAGGAGGCTGTTCTGCATCTCATCGAGAAGAATTCAAATACTAGTACGCGAAGAATTGGTAAGGAATTAAATATCTGCTACAAAATTGTATGGGAAATTTTAAGGGATTCGTTATTGTATCCTTACCACATACAACGGATTCAGGTACTTCTTCCAAGAGATTTTGAACCGCCTATGCAATTTTGCAGAAGATGTCTCCAAAAAGTGGCAGAGAATTTCATTCCAACATTATGTTTAGGGACGAAGCGAATTTTTCCAGAAATGCCATAAATAATTATCACAAAAATCATAACCGGGCTCAAGAAAACCCTTATGATATTAGAGAGGCACATTTCCAGGAACAGTTTCCTTTCAACGTTTGGATCGGTATCATAGGCGACTATTTAATTGGACCATTTTTTTACCAGGACG
The DNA here is from genome assembly GCA_030620095.1 of Kuschelorhynchus macadamiae. Classification (NCBI taxonomy): domain Eukaryota; kingdom Metazoa; phylum Arthropoda; class Insecta; order Coleoptera; family Curculionidae; genus Kuschelorhynchus; species Kuschelorhynchus macadamiae. The sequence goes on from JAUTXW010001888.1 coordinate 58,561, forward strand.
CCTTGATGGACACTTTTATAGTAATTTTCTTCAAAATGATTTGCCTTTACTTCTTGAAAATGTTCCTCTTCAGTTACGGTGAGTATTTAAATAAAGCCTACCAAAATCACTGGATAGGTCGTGGAGGACCACAATTCTGGCCACCTAGATCCCCTGACTTAAACAGCCTAGATTTTTATTTGTGGGAGCACCTGAAAACGCTAGTTTATAATACACCAATTGAGACATTAGAACAACTAAGAAATAAAATTATTGACGGATGTGAGACCATACGGAACACGCATGAAATCTTTGGAAGAGTTCGTGAATCGATGAGAAGAGCAGAAGCCTGCATAGGAGCCAGAGGTGGTCATTTCCAACATTTTTTGTAAATATTATGTTAGTTTTTAAATATTTTTCGATCGTTAGTTTAAAAAAAATGGCTTCTAAATAAATATTTTACAATTTTTCGAGATATTAATTATGCAAATACAACATATGTTACTTTTTTTTCAAACAGTAAGTTAATCAGTTATAGTAAAATATTTATTATTTTTATTAATAATTGATTGATAAATAAGACAAAATTATAAGGTTTTTCCTAAACCGGTGGCGTAGTATTTTTTTACTAAGATTTTTTCAGTATAGTTACGGCTACGCCACTAGTTATATGATTTTATGTATACTTTTATACCGTATTAATATTTCCAAAAATCAAATCAATATGTTTAACCGTCATTGAACATTTTGCTTAAAACAGAAAAAAAAACTATAACCCCCTCTACACGTATCTTGAAAATCAGGCATTTTAAAACACACGTTTATATGAAATTTTCGACTTAAAAATTATTCAAGAATAACCTATTAATATGCTAAAGAAGTACACCCCAGTATTTGCTAGATTTTATGTGGTGATATCAAGGGAGATGCAATAAAGTTGGTTTTATTTTTTTTTCTCGAAAACAAAGCAAGATGTGAAAAAAAATCAAGAGACAAAAACGTTTAGCTTTTAGTTGCTTAATTCGAAAAAGGTATCAAAATAAAAAAAAAACAGGGGCGTATATTTTTTTGTCAATAAAATTCGTGGGGATACACCTCCGGACGCTACCGGATTTATTAATTTCCGTCTAAATAGGGTTACATTAGCCCCTAAATATTTAAAAAAAATAATTTGACACTCAGTATCTTATAAACCAGACATTTTAAGACACAAATTTATTTGAACTTTTCTATCTAAAATTGGTCCAGGAACTTTAGAGCACTCTTTTTATAGTACTCAGTTTTTTCTAGATTTTCTGTGGTAATGCAATAAAGTGGTTATTTTTTTTTTCTCGAAAACGAAGCAAGATGCAAGAAAATGTCAAGAGACTAAACAGTTTTAGTTTTAGTGGTTTAATTAGAAAAAACGTACATCTCTTCTGTCAAAAATATTCGTGAGGGTGCTCGCCGGGACGCCACTGATTTTAATAATTACCATTTAGTTATGGCTAAATTACTTATATTGCAAGTAACATTGCCAGATTTCAAGAAAAATGGCAAAAGGATCTTTGAGATATTAATAAAAAACTTTGACACCAAATATCTTAAAAACTTTTTTACCTAAAATTGGTTTGGGAATGCGCTAAAGTTATGACATATCATTAAGTAACAACCTGTATTTATAAATTTATAGATTACATATCCTGCATGAAACCCATATTATCAGTCTTTACCTACTACGTTGGTCCGCAGATATTTCCCAGATATTAGGTTTCTAAATGGTTTTTGTTAACGATCCTGTTGTTTTTATGTTAGAGTGGTGTATTATTTGCAGTTAGAATTCATTAAAAAACATTAAATTGTCGATGTTTTGCAAGTTTATTCTTGCATGCTCAAGCCACATACATTTTATATCCTGCGTGATACCCCATATTATCAGTCTTTACCTACTCAGTTGGTTCGCAGATATTTCCGAGATATTAAATTTGTAAATGGTTTTCGTTAACGATCTTCTCGTTGTTATGTTAGAGCGGTGTATTATTTGGAGATAGGAAATATCTGCGGACCAATGGAGTAGTTAAAGACTTATATATGGGTTTCATGCAGGATATAAAATCTATGTGTCCTGAGGATGCAACAGTAAATTGGTAAAACGTCGGCAATTTAAAAAAGAACCTTTGTTTTTCTACTGGATCCTAACCTCAAATAATACACCACTCTAACATAACAACAAGAGGATCGTTAATAAAAACCATTTAGAAAATTAATATCTGGGGTATCTGCGGACCAACGGAGTAGGTAAAGACTGATAATATCGGTTTGAATTTAAGATGGCGAAGCATAATGACGGCCAAATAAAATTTGTAAAAAATCAACGTAAAAAAATCTTGTTTAACTGACTTTAAATTTTGCAGAAAATTTAAATGTGAATATGGCATACTTATTAAATTCATTTTAAATTATGCCCAAAAGTCAAGGGAGTCATAGGTAGAAAGGAAAAGTGTAAACATATTGGTAGGAATCCAATATGATGGAACAAAATGGCGCCCAATAGAAATGAAGAGACAGTATGTGTAACAAGTATATACTGTGACTATGTACTGATCTAAATTGGATCACACTTCACTCTTCCCAATAAAAGTAATAATTCCCAGCGAGGGAAGTTCCGGGTGAAGGAATTAACCGATTTTTTGCGATGTACTTGAAATAAGATTCCCGGATCATTTCGAATTTGATTGCGATAAAAAATCATTACATGTTGAAGTATGTATTTTTATGAATATTTGTTACAAAATCAAAGGAATCATAAATCTTTTGTGGTTATCTGTCTATATTATTGCATGAGCATTTTTTCGTGCTAGATATGTTAATTATGAGAGTCTATAACACTCTTTTCTGTGAAGCCAGCCTGTTTCGTAGGAGACATTACGTGTATTTTTGAACATAAACAGTTGTGTCAATTATTCTTTTAAAGTTTCATTTTCAATGCATTGTTTTGTGTCTATTTAAGCTGCTAATTTTCTGATGCTTGCTATCAGCAATTTTATCCAGAACGGGGGTTTCTTGCTCGTTTTTAAAGTCTTTACAACGACCATTTTTTCAAAGCAATTTAGAGTACTTCTTGATTTTCTAGTAATTTTCAGAACTTTATCAAAAATATATTTGCCACACATATTATTTCATTTCTCTTAAGCCACGATCAACCCGTAGGTATATATATATATATATATATATATATATATATATATATATATATATATATATATATATATATATATATATATATATATGTATTTGATATGATTAGGTAAACATTGATTGGGAAATCACTAGGCATACAATCTTATTGCCAGGTAAAAATTGCATTATTATAAATTAAATGCCTGCTAGAATTATTTTTATTTATTTATTAAAAAATTCGTTTTTTATTCTAAAATTTTTTTCATTTTTCTGAAACTAATGTACCTTTCTTAGAAAAATGTTTGAAGTATTAAAAAAAATTCACAGCGGTGTAAGATGGCACTTATCAAAATTTGGGGCAGACGAGTACGGAGGAAAGTCCGTTCCTGATTTTCCTGATGCTGTGAAAGATTCACTGTAGCAGGAGTTTATGGCTACATACAATATTAAAATTTAATTAACATATATAAGTCGCTTCAAAAGTTAGAGATGAAAAGAGGGTATATCAAGAGATGCGCTTTTGTGGCCCTTGAATTATTAAAATTACTGATATAAAACACTTGGATTATTTTGGGGTCTCCTATACACTGTCTAGGCAGTTACTGGACGCGTATTAGATTTGGCTAGGTGTTACAGAACCTGCCTAAAATACGATTCGCTGATCGGTTAAAGCTCTGGCGCGATTTATAAAATATCTGATAGCTGACAACCCTCCACGTACACAATGAAACATAAAACTCAACCTTCATTTTCTTTTTGCATTTTGTAAGGAAATTACATGTTTATAGTTTTTTAGATTTTTGTTCATTAATAATCAAATATTTTGATTAGTGTTTCCTGTGAGTGATTTTCGACTGTTTATTTCGCGCTAGGTACGGAAGCAGTAATAGTTGGCTTGATAAACTGAAGACATTATGGAAATTATTATTGTATCGTTTTGTTGATCGTAAGTATTAAGTAAACCACAGTTTATTGATGCCTAATGCAACACACTTCTTTGATCACTTGATGGCTGCATAAAAATAAATAAAATAATAAGTTAATTATGTTGTTTCATTTAAGTAATTATTTATAGGTTTGGGTAAATCAAATGCAGCAATATAGTTCTAACTTGTCTAAATTAAAATGTTAACTCGTAAGCCGAGAAGTCTAGTCAGCATGTGCCAACTTACTAATGCCGAGTTGTAGAAGAATATTTGGTTTACCTTAAGCTCGACTAGTGGTTAAGCCTTCCCATTTAAAGTACATTGCGGTCAATTTGAATGCATTTTCAAAAGCAATGTATTGTACATTAAAAAATTAACCCCTAGGCGAGTTTAAGGTTAACCGAGGATAAAAAAGCAAAAAAAAATTAGCATCGACATTGGTATTTTAAGTGGAACTATTTTTAATATAATTTCATTAAACGGGTCCCATCTTGCTGATTTTGAATATGCCATGTTTGATACCTTCATCCTTCATCCAGACAACTGAGAAAATTAACAAAAAGTCTGCTATAATATTAATAGTGAGCAAGGAGAGACCCACTCGATAAACTGATATTATACAGAGTGTTTTGTATTTGAAATAACAAAAGTCGATAATAATCTTTTAACTTTCTATTTGTCATTTGTTTTTTTTTAGCAAATCCTGGCAGTTCAGATAAAACCTTAAAACTTTGTATTTAACGTCTTCTTAAATAAAGCTTGTGGGTCCCGCTCAAAATATAAACAGAAACCCTGTATTCTGTAACAAATAATACCATAATTTTTCTTGCTTATATATGCATCAGTGATATTAATAATCTCGATTAGGTTTTAAACTCCATTCATTTTTTCATTGTTATGAGATTGCTAAGGGACATAATCGGGATTAAGCTTTACTCAAATGAAATTTAAATATACTTTTGATAAAAATACACATTTTTTTTTTTACTATGACTCAACTATATTTTCTATACATTAAAATTTAAAAAAATCACAAGAAATGAATCCATATATTTAAACAAAAATCGGTAAATTTCCTTTACCTGGAAGTTCCCTCGTTACAAATCTTTCCTTTTATAAGGAGTAGTGAAGTGTGACCCAATTTAGTTTAGTACATAGTCATTTAGTAACACAGATTTATTCTGTCTTTTAAAACATTTTTATTCACCGCTATTTTGTTAGATCATATAGGATTCCTACCAATATTTTACCAGTTTCTAACTATGCCACACCTGATTTCTGGACCTAATTTCAAATAAATTCAATAAGTAGTTTTTATATGAACACAGACTCCGCTATTTTGTTACGTCATATTGAACTCGTACCCTATGTCACATTTAATTTACCTGCAAAATTTAAAATCAATTGAATAAAATTTTTTTTACGTTGATTTTTTGTAAAATGTATTCGGCTGCCGTTTTGTTTCGCTATGTTGAATTCGTACCACAACTTTACCAGTTTATGTCTATATCATACTAAATATTTGCATACAATTTGAAATTAATCTAATAAGTAGTGTTTTAAGGCTGATTTTTAAAATATTTTAAATATGAGCAATTTTGTTTTGCTATCTTTTATACTCATACCAAAATGTTAGTTCATTTCTATATAACACTTAATTTTTGTTTAAAATTTGAGGTAAATTAAATAATTACTTCTTTCAGTAATAATTTTTTTAATGTTTCACTAGTCGGCTATCTTATTCCGGCATATTGAATTTTTACCAAAAATTACCAGGACAAACCGACAGACGGGCCGACGGATATGATAAAACTACAGTGACTTTATGCGAGGACATTAATGGGCTAAATTTTTGTTGTTTATATGTGCATAAACGGCGATTCTGCATATTTGTTTTGCGTTTTTAAATAGTTTGTGTCTAAATATTTTCAGTTTTAAAATACCAGTGTTGTGTACTTATGTATGAAGTTTGAGTCTCAATTAGTTATTGTACGTTTAGGTAAGCAAGTTTTAAAAAAAATACTGTTTTTATAGGCGCTGTTTGTGGAAGTTTTGAAACCCTTTATTTAGAAGTAAATTAAGAAATTAGAGTTACCAGATTTCCCTTGGCAAAAAAGGGGAAACGAATGTTTGAGCGAGTTGTTTATCTAGCCTAACAAATAAAAAAACCAAAAAAGGCTAATTTTTGTAACAACTATCACCTCAACAGCAACTAATATAAAAAAAAGTATTGTCTTTTGTATAGTAAATATCCCTAATAAACTGTTGCCTCTGACATGACCTGTGACGAGAGGGCATTATAAAATATAGTGATGTAAACTGTAATATATAAATATTCTTAGCAATTCTTATTTACTTCAGGAAGAGCAATATCTTCTCAGGTTATGTTAGGTAGCTTGAAATTTTGGGATAATTATATAGATAGATTAATGTTTAGTCTTTGCAAATAAGGTATTTTTTATTATTGGATCTTTCTTAAACAATCCTACATGGCTTCATAACAAGTTTTTTAATAACATACTTTATTAAATACAAATGCTGAAATTAATAAATTTGAACTTAACCATTTTAAATCATAAAAATGATGTGAATTAATTTAATTTTTTTATGAACCGGAATGTCCTTGCAGAGCGTTCCGGTCTACTCCGAGCATTTTAAATCATTGTGTTTTCCAGGATTTCAAGCGTATAGTTAAGTTTCACAATATTACCTACTATTTTTTCATAAGTTTATTTTTTTTAGATCATTATGAAATTACAATATTCCGCGCTGTGCTGTAGTAGTTCAAATTCTGCCAAAAAAGGCTTCCATATGAAGGTGTTTTCTATGAATCCTAGTTGTAGAAAGGAATGGTGGAACTAAAAGTTTAAAAGACAATTGTGATACTGAGAAAGTTTTTTGTGTGCAGTGCAGTGCAGTTATTTATGAACTCAAGACATTCTATTTTGGTGGATTTTTTGCCAATAATTCACATTTATTTTTATATTTTGTATTCTCGATAATAAAAAAAGTATTTTTCACCAATTTGTTTTTTATTCAAATACACTTTTAATATTGAAACATTTCCACATAAGACATATATTCTTTCACCATATATAAATGTAATATCACCCAAAGTAATTATTTAGAAAAAAACATACGTCTTATGAGCCAGTATGTTTACCTTTCGTTGCTTTTCGGGAAAAAAATACAAACTTCAGACCATTCCAATTAGGGGTTAACTAGGCAGTATAAGGATACATTTTTTTATAAAAGAATCATTTTCCAGACAGCTCCTTGAAACTAACTCACTTTAATTCTTCGGCTCAAAAATTTACCCATTTAGGTAGCTATTAAGTAAATTAAAAAAAAAGATATAACAAATTTTCTATTAGTAGCCTTATTAGTGCAAATCATTCTTAAAAAATTGTGTAGGTATTATAATATCTAAATAATAGATATGACAAGTAGCATTCTCTTGTTAAGAAAGTGTAAGCCACGTACCTTCAAAACTAACACGAGGACCTACGAAAAAAAATTTAGGAAATGTTATTTATTTGGGAACTGAGGAAATAAAATTAACAATGTAATATTTAAAAATAATTTACTTGTATACTTTGAGAAGTCTTCATTTTATTAATCTTAATGATATTAGCAAATACTTAAAGTTGAGACCAATTCATAATTACTATAAATTATTCATCTGTTTCCAAATCTGTTTGGAATAAGGAAGAAACATTCCAAAAGCAGAGGCCTCTGTGATATAATTAAAAAGCTATTATAACTAGTTTGCCTGTGTTCTGATCGTAGTATCCAGATATTTCCGTTGCTAAATTGACAGTATAAAATGAACCATCAAACTAAAAAATATATTCAAATTGTAATATGCCTTACGAAAACGTTAATGCCTGGAAAAGAAATGATACACGAGCAATATAAAAATGGCTTGTTTATTGTGCATGCAATAACTCACATTTATCGATCAAATATTGTACGAGCTTAATAAAAAAAATTAGGTATTGCAAGACCAATTTTCATTTGTGGGCTTACAAGCAAAGAGCATAGGCCTATGATATATCATATTTAATTAAAAATTAAACTAACAATTTATTGCAACATCACATAATCAGTATATTCTGTTAAGCAATTTTACCACGAAGAATCTTAATTTAATAGGAAGTTTATAACAGCATAATTTTCCAAATTTTAAATATACGCAGGTAAAAATTGAAGAAAACTTACTTCGACATTGCTTGCAACTTTTCAATTTATTTGACAACAATGAATAACAATTTTCATTATACAAATCACATAATTGTTATATATTTACATAATTTTGTGTAAAATGCATGAGACAGAACTAAAAAGTACACACATAAGTGTAATTATTAAAGCATACAGGTATATGTACTTTAATTAACTACTTACTTAATAGTTCATGTTCTATTTCAAAATAATTTGGTATAAAATGATCTGTTTAAATTCAGTACGATATGGTGGAAGAGCCCTTGTTTGTGAGGTCTAGTTGAACATAAACATATTCATTCAGCTAGGCATGAGCTAAAGAGCCAAATTTACCTTAAAATGTAATCAATAAAACTAATCTAAAAACCAAACAAAAAAACTAAAATTCGAAACACAGACACTAAACATAGCGGTGAGAGATGGAGTTTTAAGTTTTTTACTTTAATGTATGTATAAAAGCCCTAAAATTAAATAAGAATTAATTTTAAATGATGTTTAAAACTAGAGAATCCTAATAGATATAATCAATTATAAATTTGTTGTATTGGTTTCCTGTTGGAGGACATCGTCTATAGACATACATAATTTATTTTTTAAGTTTTTGGATTTATTATACTGTTTAAAATTTACACTTTTTATCAAGCTTAAACCTTATTTTATACTTATAAAATCAATAATAAAACATAACTTACAGTATTTGTTAAAAAACAGGCATTACTAAATCATCACACTTTTGTAAACAGCTGATCCACAGCCAAATACATATTGTTAAAATACAAAGTCCAAATAACTAACTTTCGACTTAAGCAAAAATCAAGAAACGACATATTATAAATTTGAAAATTAACTGAAATAAATTAGACGAAATTCCCATAAGATCAATGGTAAACAACAAAACTTTTGCCTATTAATGGCGGATAATGGCGCCAGCCAATCAAAACGTTAACCACTATTGTCGCCACTGTCCTTGTATAATGTCACTGTTGATAAAACATACTAGGAACGCTAAAACGTTAAGATATGTAAAACCTGAAAGTGTGAAATCAGTCCATTAGGTAGTTTTTCAGACTAAATTTTTAAATATTTTACTAAGCCACCATTTTACGAAAATTTTGCCATTTGATTCTTATATAATACTTAATTTTTGTGCAAATTATAAGAAAAATTGGATAAGTAGATTTTTAGTAATAATTTTTTTTTAACATTTCAATAGGTCGGCATTTTGTTTTGACATATTGGATTTTTACCAAAAATGTTAACAGGTCATCCCTATATGACACTTAATTGTTACTCAAAATTTGAAGTAAATTGCTTAAGCAGTTTTTAAGCTATGCCGTGAACTGACGGAGAGACAGAAAAACCGACAGACAATCCGACGGAATTGATACAATACATTTTATGCCATCTAGATACTCTAAAACGTGAAGATACGAAAATCGGAGAGGTCGATTTTTTCACGATTACAAATATTTTAGTTGGTCGTCATTTTGTTCCGCCATCTTGAATTATACCAAAGTTTTACTAGTTGATCTGTATACCACAATTATGTATGGCACACAATTTAAAATCAGGCCCTTAAGTAGTTTTTCGGGTTGAATTTTTAAATTTTTTAATAAGCCGCCATTCTGTTCCGCCATCTTGGATTCGTACCAAAATTTTACCAGTTGATTCCTATATATTTGAGTTTTGTGCAAAATTTGAGATAAATCGGATAAGTAGTTTTTTAGTAATAATCTTATTTATAATTTCCCTAGGCCGCCATTTTGTTTTGCCATATTGGATTTTTACCAAAATGTTTCTAGGCCATCCCCACATAATTTTTTAACAAAATTTGAAGTCAATCGGGTAAGTAGTTTTTTGGCTAAGCCGCGAATAGACAGACAGACAGACTGACGGAATTGAGAAAACTTGTTATTCGGCATCTATAGACTCTGAAAAGTAAAGATCTGAAAAAACCTCGGAGGGTAATTATTTTACGATTACAATACTTCCCTTTTACGAGAGAAGTAATAATAACAATAATACTTTGAACTTATTACAAAATCCTAAATTACCCATGTTGGAATGTAACTATCTACAGATATCAACATAGTTACTACAGATATGAACATAATTACTACATATAACAATAATATCAGCTTATATTATTTATTCATTAACACCCGTATTCACTAAAGAGGTTTAAATTTAGACCAGGTCTAAATAGTTATAGGTTTAAGATGACATTTTTAAAAATTGAACAAATCATTTTTCTAAATGTCACAATTACAAAATGACAGTAACATACGCCAAACATGACTGGCGAACTAATAGTCGGTTGCACAAAACTTAGTTGCCGTTTAGGGCCAAACTGATAATTTTACCCAACAGATATTTACCATAGTTACAATTGTCTCAACAATCGTATCCTTGACAGTTATCTGCTTGGTAAAGTTACTAGCCTATTCATAATTTGGCCCTTAGAATTTTTAACCGAGTTTTCGTATTTCACAAGCTCCTTGTGAAAATCTAGGAACTCGCTGTCAAATTTGACATTCCGTTAAACATTCTAAACTTTAATTGAGCATTCTGCAACCTACCCTATGAGTTTTATGTACCATGCCACCTAGATCTGGTCTAACTCTTAAACCAGTTTAGTGAATACGGGTGTTAATGTTTAACAGTTAAATACCTTCCAAGATAACAGTTTTGTATCAACTATTTTTTGAACCCATTAAATCTAAGCAGATCTAAGATATAGATACGTTAAACTGTTGACACATGATTTACATCAGGTTACTCTTATATAAATTAATTCTTAGAAAGTCTAAGTAAAATATTATCCTATTGCGACTATTGACTACACTATATACAATAAAAGCTAAAGTAATTTATAGGTGCCAATATTTCCTTCCAAAAACTGTGCCAACCACATTGAAGATAAAGACATTTTTTTTTAAAAGAAATCACATACGTTGTAAAAAATATGTTACGACGTACTTGTGATAAAAGGAAGGGAAAGATTAATCAATTGCCATCTAGTGTTTTCGTCTGGTTCTGAAAAGCTCAGCTAAATCCAGTGGACTTACGGGAAACTGGAATACAAAAAGGTGAAAAGAACACGAATACTCAAAAGATAATGAAACAGACGCATTGATCATCAGGTCCAGCAAAGCTCTTGGATCGCCTCTTGTAATTCACAAATGTCATTTATTTGTTACTGTTATTTTGTTATGTATTTTCTCGGTGGTAATTTCACTCCCCTCTCAACTAGTTTCGTTGTCTTAATGATGCCTTTACTATCTTTGGTATCAAGAAAAATATTACCTTTATTAAACTTTACTTAAATTAAAAAAAAATCTAAATTTAAATTTTTAGAATATTCTCAGTTTTTTAGGCCTGAGTTGTTAAAATCACTTCCTCTTCATTAGGGACAAAAGACAACGTTTTTGGTATTTTTCAATCAAAATTTTGATATTATGTATCTAATTATTTAGTATTATATTGGATTACTCCACTTTAAATAAAAGTATTTCAAAATATTTATTTAGCTCACCGTTTCTAATAACGGAATTTCTATTAATACTTTCTTCTTAAACTAACTGATATGATATAAATACAGTCCTAACTAACCGCATTACTTCCTGGTGTTAAATCTGTAATTCTGATTACTGTACCTATCAGGTATAATAAAAAATAGTTCGTTTAAATATTTACATCTTAAATTAAACTTTATTATTGTTTTATTGGCATTTACAACGTGAGAGGCAAAATAAGTCAGAACAAGCATGTTAAACTTATTATTAAGTTGAACTATTTTTTTTATTGAATATTTAAAGCGCACACCATCGATCGCTTTAATAGGAATCAGTGGTGTCTCGGATATATATTGTGATATAAATTGCGACCCGTTTATCTTAGGAAAAAAAAGATAATTTAAAGATTAATCGACTTACCTGAAAGAAGATTAATCATAATTTTCCGAGCTTGTCCGAAGATATAACTACTATGTAGTTTCCGAATAAACTTACTCATTAGCACGAACTGTTTACGTTTCTACGTAATAACTATATATATCGTTAGAATTAATTATAATAATAAATGTAAATACAACAATTTTTTACAAGGCTATGCACTAATAAACTATAAACTAAGTAATTCCTTATATATCTACTGGTTATGTAAATGATAGGTCCTAATTAACAGAATTTATGTGATCCACAGATAAATCCTAAATAACCAAGTACCGATATTAATAGCAGAATACTAAGATTCCTTAGATCCTAATTCAATAATTGCACTAGCAGATTTATACTGAGGCTCTTCTACCTGTCTATTATAAAAACTAAAGAAAGTGTTCGAGGTAGAAGTCCAACTTGCTGTATTTTTAATCACTTCTATGTTTACACCGGCTTTAAATGCAGCCGAGGTTGTAGCGTGGCGTACACTACAGTGAACTCTATATAGAGTTCACTGGTACACTATGGGCTGAAAAAATGGACGTGTCTACACCACCTAAGTGTAACGTCTGTTTAATCCATCTGCAGGTTTCGTTCTTTTGATATAGTCCTCGATAGTGGACGCCACGCAAAGTTTTTGTCTAGCCTTAAAAAATGGAAAAATAAGTAGTCGTTGGACCCTGCCTGTAGCAGATGTTTTTATCCTAACTGGTATTTTAATTTCAATTCATTCTACCGGAAGAGTCTGAATTCTGCTGGCTGATGTCAGTGTCATAAGAGTGACTAGCCTATAACTAGCGTATTCTAAATCTAACGCTTCAAGAGGGTATAGTGTACCTAGTTATTTTTAAAGTGGGCCCGGATTCCAAGTAAATTTATATTTAGGCTCTGACGGTCGAATATTAAACACTCCCCCAGGGAGGAACGCGCAAAATAAAAATTCTGACCACCTTAACGTAAACGCATCAACCGCCCATGACTCAGGGTCTGGAAGCCATGAAATAATTTTATTGCATTTTTTGTTAGTTGCAAATAAATCAATTTCAGGAGAACCAAACCTTTTTATAATCTGATTATATACACTGTCATTTAGCTCATATTCAGTATTAATCGTGAGAGATCTAGATTCTCTGTCCGCCTGAAGATTAGCAGATGAAGTAACATAGTTAGCGAATACTATAATACCCTTTTTTCACACCCCTGCCAAAGAGCCTTTGTAATATTATCTAAATATGAGTACTTAACGCTCCCACCTCAATTGATACAAGATATAGCCGTCTAGTTGTCAATTCTTAATAAAATCGAGATGTTTTCTTTGTCTTTAGCAAGTTGTCTTAAAGCAAAATAGGCGGCTTTGATCTCTAAAAAATTGATAAGTTTTTGTTGTTCGTTATGATTCCAGAAACCGTGGCATCTATAACCATTACAAAACGCCCCTCCAACCAGTCTTGGAGGCGTCCGAGAAAATTTTTAGGGAGAAATTTTTAGATTTTATGTCCTGACCTGATCCTATGTTATTGTGCCACCACTCTAATTCGTTATTTAAGGAGTTTGGAATATAATTTTTTTTATTATAGTTGCAATAGCCTCCCTGCAACAAAAAATGTTTAATTTTTCAAACGGTTTAATATGAACAAATCCATATTTTGTTGAAGGGCAAGACGCTACAAGTCTACCTATTAATTGGGCAAATTCTCTATTTGTGCATTTCTTTTTCTTTCGTAAATTTAAAATCAAATTCCGAATGGCTTCACATTTCTCACCAGGAAGTGAGATGGTTAATTTATTAGTATTCTATATAAACTCCAAGAATCTAATATTTTGCTGAGGAATTAGCATACTTTTTTTTCATTTATTATAAATCCTAATCTGTTTAACTCTGAAAGTGTTATTTCAGTGTGTTTTTTACATTCACTTTTATTATTACCTGTAATGAGGATATCATCTAAATAAAATAATATACTCATTTCCATTAGACGAAGTCTTTTTGTTAGTAGTTTCATAAGTTTAGTGAAAATATACTGTGCAATATTAAGACCAAATGGTAAACAACTAAACTGATATAGACAATTTTCGAAGCGAAATCGCAGATATTTCCTGTACTTTTTATTTACAGGAATTAGAAAGTATGCGTGCCTTAGATCAATATTTGAAAGATAGCAATTTTTATTTAAAAGTTTTATAACGGTTCTGTAGTCCTCCAATTTAAAGTGAGGAGCAATTAAAAGTTTGTTAAGAGTTTTTAAATTTAAAATAAATCTGTATGTGCCAGAAGGTTTTTTAATTATAAAGTAAGATGATATAAATTGTCCTATGGAAGTATGACACTCTTCATTAGCACCTATTTTTGTCAGTTCCTGAACGGATTTTTTATATTCAGGTAAAATTTTAGCCGAAATTTGTACAGTGGGTTCAAAACGCTGCACAGGCTTTTTAATAAGGTATTTTAATTCCTGTGACCCATTCTAAGACCACTCGGTCGTGATATATTTCCAACCCTGTAGAAATCTCGATAGCCTACCAGCGTAGTTACTCACATGTTCCTCCCCGTCTATTCCTGGCGGTGGTATTTCCTGCTGTCTTTCTGGTAATACTTCGGACGTACTGATGGGTTCCTTTATTCCTTCTTCCTTTTCTGAAGGTTTTGAAGAACTGGGTTGCCAAGTCTTTTTCTTAAAGTCAGCACTTGTTTTTTTTATAACTTGTTCGTTTTTCATTGTTTCAGCAAATTTTGTATTAAATAACGAGTCAACAATTTCCAAGTTGTCTACGACTTTCTTGCATTCCGGATTTAAATGTGGTATTATTTTAAGTCTATGGTGAATTGAAAGTCCGCGATGGACGTTAGTAAATAATTGGCAGGTTTCTGCCAATGATCTTATGCTATCGGCTTGCTCTTTATTAGGCATCATAGCCTCGATAACTGTCCCTACTGCTGATAGACCGTGATCTAATTGTTGTTGTAACGCTCTTAAAAAACGATCAAGTTCAGGAACCGACTTTACTATGCATGGTTGTACTTCATTATTTACCTGGGGAGGATGTAGAGCCCTATAATTTTCAGGTATCTTATACTTTGACATTAATTCTTCTCGTTGTTCTTTAGTTAAACCTTTTTTTAAGAGGCTATTCCAGCGAACAACGATTTCCTCATGTAAGTCTTTTCCTACATTGTCCCCCGAGTCTGGTCTTAAGCCTAAAGCGTTAAAGTCTTGTTCATTGTTTGCTGATATTTCTGTATCACGTACTGTGACCTCTGGATTATGTACTGTGACCTCTGAAATGTCTGGATTGTAAGAAGTTGCCTCGTACTCTAAAAAAAATATAGCCACTTAAAATCGGCTGATTAAGATTTTACCCAAATGAAATCGCCCGATCTCATATTTTATAATTGTTTATATTTAGATACAAAATGGCTCGATTTTAGCTTTAGGAGCAACGCATGTTACCCTAAAATCTTTTCTTTATATTTTGTAGGAAAGACATGAAAAAACGCACGCTTTTTCTGTCTTCTAGGGATTATCGCACGATATCCCAACCTACAATTTTCTCCTAATTTTCTGACAATCCCTGATTAAGCTAAAAAAGAAAAACTTACCTAAAGTCGAATAATCTTCCGAGGATGAATCACTAGACTCACAAAGCTTGTTTAAGTTTTCTTGCATTTCGCGAAATTGCTTTTTTAGCCTTTTTAGTCTTTTTATTTCACAATGTTTGCCCGCCTTAGCTGGTCTTTTCGGCATTTTTAAACTTTTCACACACGCTGACGAGCACGAAAACGGAATGGTTACATAAGCAGCAGACGACCCCGGCCTCAGGTCAGGAAGAAAAGAATTGTGAGTCACGGATTTTAAACGTAAACATTTCGTGCTGATGACTAAGTTTATTCGGAAACTACATAGTAATTATATCAAGGACAAGCGAAGTAAAATAGATATATTATAAGATATATATATTTTTGTTATTTACAACTGTTCAAATTAAAGTTACATTGTCAAAATTATTTAAACGAATGTTTTAACTTTTGTTAAAATTCTGTAGGGCTACCACTACCGCTATATTCTTAAGATGACGGGTCTTTCCAAAATAAGCCTTGACAGGACAAGTCAGGAAAACCTCCTTTCTGCCTTGATGGAGATTAACAAAAATAATTGAACAAACATTTTAAATTATGTCATTACTTCCATCTAGGTAAAGTACATGAAATGTAAATAATTAAAAGTGTATATGTTTCTGTTTAATCCATTTTAGGATTTTGTGCCGTAGAGAAAGGCTTCCAAGATGAACAAGGAAGCCTTAGTTAGAGGATCAAATTCTGAATGAGATGGCTGAAAATTTCTCTAATTGTTTAAGAAAGCTGTCGGTCCATGTTTATGCGGCAAAGTAGGTTCTTCATGAGACCCTTAAATAATAATTATTATATCCTTGTCACGTCCAAAAACAGTATGTCATGTCCCCCGCTGATTATCCTGCATGAGTCAATCCCGCAAATTGGTTTTTGCAATAACAATTGTTTCGGTACTCAGGACGTTCTTCAGATAAAATGTATAAATGGACTACTTACACACATAGGCAAGATAACTAATTACAATATTTTATAAAGGTTTGGAAATTTAATAATGAAGATTTGAATCTACATGTTTCATTAAAGATTTACTTATATAGGTAGTTTGATTATTGGTTATCATACCTTCAAGGCAATTAACTAATTAATTAGTTAAGTAAATTTTAAAATTGTCATTAAACTCATGACCCCTTGCGTTGAGTTAATTGAGACCGGTAAAGCGTTTGCAAGGTTGTTATTAGAACGTTTCGTATATAGGGTTTGTGTAATTTTAGTTAACAAAAGCGAAACTTTTTTATTATCGACAAAAAAACGTCATTCTATATCAAAATATGTAGTAGTTTAAAAGTCATTTATGGTTTTTTTGTACGAGGTGTAGTTTTTGGGTAATTTAATGATTAGTTAGTTAAAAATTTTAAATGACGCATAATTTTAGTTATTAACCATTAACTTTCTCAAAAATTATACCTTGTACAAAAAAACTCTGAAAGCTTTTTAGACGCTCTCCTATTCGGCCCTCAAAAATTAATTATAAAAGCAATAATAAAAATGTCTCCATTTGTTGACAAAAAATTACACAGACCCTATGTACTTATAATTAAAGCAATAAAAAAATAAAAATTTGGTGTTAAAACCAATGAAAATCGAGAAAAATCATTTATAGTACAAATTAATCAGCCAAGATTTCAATTGTAAACAAAAGCAAAATTAATGTAATAAATATTAGGCATGTTAGAATAATCTGGGCCATAACCAAAAGTGTTATTTAGGGCGGACACAATATTTTTACGTAGGACAATTTTTTTCAGCCTGTAAGATGCCAACAAAATGTCAATTACGAGGGTGCACGGAGAACATAGAACCAAAGCTTTCACGGCTTTGGTCATTTAAGAAATCATGGTTCTTGGGAATAGACCGTGTCAAATTCGAATTACTATCCAACGTATTACCTTACCTTAAACGTCTTCAGAGATCTTTACTCCACGAGATCTAAATAATGAATGAGGTTTCGCCTTCGATTGCACGAGGCATCTTCAGGGATATTTACTCCATGAGATCACAACACTGAATATTAATTAATATTCAGTATTCAGATCTCGTGGGGTAAAGATCCCTAAAGATGCCTCGTGAAATCGAAGGCAAAACGTCGGATAGTAATTCCAATTTGACACGGTTGAATTCCAACAACAACGATTTCTTAGGTGCAAGAAAATACACGTACTTATTCAGAATTTTAATCAGTTTTTTAAATATCGTTAGTTAAGGTAATTATTTGAAAAATTAACAGAACGATTAATAAACGAACGAACGATTAATAAAAGTAATGAAAATGTAACAAAACAAACTACGCTAAAATCTAAAACGCTCTAATAGCAATTTTTTATAACAAACTTGTAATAAAATAACATTTAAATAATAGGGCGGGCTCAACTGGAAATTGTAAAGAAAATATTTCCTTAAATAGTGCCGCATGGAAAATGTGAAAACTCTTGTACTGTTAATTTCAAACCACCTCCCCTCTCCTCTTATAGCCAGAGCCTACCAACACGAATTTATTTCCTACTATCGTATCTACATAGAAATAAAGGACATTTTTCCAGCAGCGTCATTTTAACAATTCAAATTGTGGTTATAAGAATGAAGGGTTCGATTCTCTACTTAGTTTTCATGTATATTTTTTTTATTTAAAATCAAAATTATATCGTTTTGGCTAAAAAACCGAGTCAAAAAGAGGCAATTTGGTCGTAGGATTTGGTTAGTCTCCATTTGAACTTAAAAACGTCCGTGGTTACTTTATTTTATAAAAAAGTTATTTAACTTCAATTTTTGTTACTTTTCTCCCGTAAAAGAGAAATATTGTAATTGTGAAAAAATCACCCTCCAAAATTTTTTCAGATGCCGAAAAACATGTTTCTCAATTCCGTCGGTCTGTTTGTCTGTTTGACGGTCTGTCTGTTCGCGGCATAGCTAAAAAAACTTTCCCGATTGACTTTCAAATTTTAGTCCAAAATTAAGGGTTCTAATGGAATGAATGGTAATATTAAGGCAAAACAAATTGGCGGCCTAGTGAAATGTTAAAAAAATTATTACTAAAAAACTACTTATACAATTTATCTTAAATTTTGCACAAAAAAAACTATTATGTAGAAATCAACTAGTAAAATGTTGGTACGAATCCAAGATGGCGGGCCAAAATGGCGGTTTAGAAGCATATTTAAAAATTGAGCCTGAAAAACTACTTAATGGACTGATTTCCAGTTGTATGCCAAAAGTAATTCTGGTATACAGATGAACTAGTAAAATTGAGGCAATAATTCAAAATGGCGGAGCAAAATGGCAGCTAAATAATTTGTAATTTGTAATCGTAGACAAATCACCCTCTCAGATTTTACATATATTCACGTTTTAGCGTCCTTAGATGCCAAAAATTCCGTTTTATCAATTCCGTCTGTCTGTGCGTCATTTCACGGTACAAGTAGCGTAAAAACTACTTATCCAAATGACTTTATATTTTACTCAAAAAGTAAGGGTCATATGCGAATCCAATATGGCAAAACAAAATGGCCTAGTGAAATGTTAAAGAAATTATTACTAAAAAACTACTTATCCAGTATTATCCAGGAATCAACTGTTAAAATTTTGGTACGAATCCTAGATGGCAGCTTAATAAAATATTTATATATTCAGCCTGATAAAACTTACATAAGGATTTTAAATTGTGTGTCATAAATAATTATTGTCGTATGCAGATCAACTAGTAAAACTAATTCAGAATGACGGAACAAAATGACGGCTAAATATAATATTTGTAATCGTGAAAAAATCATCTTCTCAGGTTTTACATAGCTTCACGTCTTAGAATCCCTAGATGCCAAAGAAAATGTTTTATCAATTCCGTGGGTGACAGATTGACAGACGGAATATCTTAAAAACTACTTATCATAGTGACTTCAAATTTTGGTCAAGCATTAAGCGTGATAGAGATAAACTTGTGAAGTTGTGGTACCAATTCAAGATGGCGGAACAAAACGGCGGACAAATAAATTTTTTAAAAAAACAACGTAAAAAATGTATTTAGTTGGCTTTAAATTTTGCAGAAAAATTAAATGTGATATAGAGATAAACTAGTACAAATTCAACATAACGTAACAAAATGGCGGTGTATGTTAATATAAAAGCCACTTATTGAAATTATTTTAAATATATATATATATATATATATATATATATATATATATATATATATATATATATATATATATATATATATATATATATATATATATATATATATATATATATATATATATATATATATATATATATATATATATATATATATATATATATATATATATATATATATATATATATATATATATATATATATATATATATATATATATATATATATATATATATATATATATATATATATATATATATATATATATATATACATATATATATATATATATATATATATATATATATATATATATATATATATAATTATATATATATATATATATATATATATATAATTATATATATGTATTTAACTAAATTGAGTACTTCACTGGATTCCTAATAAAAGGCAAGATTCATAACCAGGGAACTTCCGGGTAAACGCAATTTACCGATTTTTTGTAAAAATTACATTAGAAAACTTGAGTAACTTTTAATTTTAAATTTTGTTCCTTAACGAAGACGATTTTCTAGATCAGGCAAAAATCTGAAAGGTTCAAAAGCTTTTTTAAGTAAAAATCATTTAATTTGTTTCCATAGGTATTTAGCACAATGAAAACGTTAATAATATTAAAGTAAAATAGAAGGCTCAAAAACTCTTTATTTCTTCATTAGTACCGCCACTGATTCAGAAATACCTCCGGTTTGATTTAAATGCGGCAATCAAAGAGATTGCGGTGCATATAAATGATACCGAATGTAATATAATCAAAAGACTTTATCCAGAAATCCATATGTTTTTGTGTGTTTATAAAACATTTCAACATTTGAAAGGTTCATGTTTGTGGTACGTATTCCATTCCTGTCTATTTACCAAGTTCATAACACAAGCAGTTAAGATATAATCGTTCTTTGAATAAATACACTAGCGCGGAATCGAAACGCTTTTTGATTGATTTCCATTAATGTTGATTTTTATGATTTTAAATATACAGAAGAAATTTAAACAGCTGTAGAAATCGGGTAAACTATTAACCGTAGTTTAAATCAATGGAATTCGTTTTTTTAGGCATCTGTAACTGTAAAAACAAATAGGTTATCGACATATTAAAATCCGCATAAATCGGAAACATTTTTCGATCATACCATTTTATTGTTCGTTATTATTCTATAGGGCGTTTTTTTAGTTTGTTCTCAGATTACTTAATTTTTATTTTCTTCTTTTAAAATATTTTTAGTTTTTTTATAATAAAAAAGGCTAAATTTACCCCTGGATTTGTCCTTACGTGGAACCTCCCCCGTACAGAATTCCACTACGTACGGCAACACAGTTTATACAGGGTGGAACATTTAACTGGACTACGTTCAGGAACTTGAAAACTGTTCATAATTTCTCAGAATCTCTTTTGCTAAAAACAATTTGATTGTGTCGTCATCTTTGCATGAGTTATGACGTTATGCAAATTTTTTTACACATGAGGTATTGTTACTTTTTTAAATCTCTGGGACATTCCAAACATATTTTTTTTTATTTTGCAATCATAGAGTCGTATATAGGCCCTCTTTTTGACACGACTTTTTTTCTCTACAGAGCTGGTCATGGTAAGTCATGGCCACCTTGAATTTAAAACCTATCAAGTATCAAAATTGAAGAACGAAAATGTTGCGCATGTAACTGCCATCAACTTAAAAATGTTCAATAGCTACTATATTTTTTAAAGATAATGCTGTTTTAAAATATGACGCACAAAATAGAAAATATAGTATAGTAATAAAATAATAATCTTAGGGCTCGCGCTATAAAATAATAGCTTATGAAACCAGTCTTTTGACATAGAATGAATCACTTTTCAAAACTACTTGACATTTTGAAATATCTCGCTTTCCGGAGTAGTTCGAAAAGTAAAATTTTTAGTAACTGGCGATGAGAAGTTAAAAAATGTATACTTCTGATTGGTGTTCTGTTGAAATGTATTATTTTTAAAATGTTTCTAAATGGTCAAAATTAGAAAAAATCTTGTATGAAATCGTAACCAAACGATATTTGTTATTTTGCAATCATAAAGACGTCTTTTCGAAACGCAAAGCAGTATCGTAGTGTCCCTCTTTTTGTTTTTTTTTGTCTATACAAATTTGGCAATGCTGAATCACGGCCTCCTCAAAATTGAAAAAAAAGACGCCCAAGTACCTAATTATCACTTTTGGCTTTCAGTTGAAAGGGAAGTGTCCAATTTTGACATTTAGTTGATGTCAACTAATAGCTTTGAAAAAGTTAAGTAACGAAAGTGCAAGTCATTTTATTATAAGTTTAGTCATTTCGCCGATAGAGGACTTTAATAGTTCCAAAATGATAATTTTGAGACGCTATTTTTTTTAAATAGTTGGGTTTAATTAAGGATATGTAAAGGTGAGTTTATACAGGAAATAAAATAACAAATAAAATAAAATAAGAAATAAGAACAATAACATTGCTGTCAAACCCTGTAACACAACAGTTTTTTTTCAAATTTTTCAATACTGCTATACCTAGTGGATTAAATTTTTTTAACACAATTTTAATTTAAAAATACCACAACTCATCCGAATATAAAAATATTCAATGAAATTGTCACATCATATGTTCCAAGACGCAATGCGCAGGCGTATTTTCGAAATAAAATAATATAAAATAAGAAGATAAAAGTTTGTCATCTCTTGTTTTATTTCTTATTTTATATTATTTTATTTCGCTAATAAACGCATTATGGGAGTTGCATGATTTGATCCCCTTATTTTATTTTATTTTATTTCTTATTTTATTTGCTGTATAAACTCTCCTTAACATCAAATATGTTCGGAGAGGTCCAGTGATTTAAAAAAAGCAGGATGTTGCATTTAAAAAACTGTGTATGTCCTCATAACTCATAGACAGATGACGTCACAACCACATCGTTATTACCAAAATACCCGGAAACCAATAAAACGTTTGGAATTGTGAAACATTTTTCAAGTTACTGATTTTTAAGTGTTCCCCATACGCTTTCAATTATTTGGTAATTAGATTATAGTAAATCTTATATACTGTAATTTATTTAAATTTTTTTTTAAATTAATACCAAACAACGATATTTTGGATTCATAAAAATAATGTGTTATCTACGCATAGTGGAATTCTGTATGTGGAAAGTTGTGAGTAAAAATTAATTTACCGATTTGTTTTTAATTTATTTTTATATTATTATTATTACTATTATTTATTTTTCCTAACTCTATTTACAATTTATGAAAACTAAATTGTCATTTATTGTTTCCTTGGTCTTTTTACTAGGTCGCTATTTTGTTTTGCTATATTCGTACTTAAATTTTACCAGTTTGTCGCTTTTCCAAGCGTTAAAAATTTAGTGTGACTAAACAAAATATTTAAAACCATGCAATTTTTTTAACCGAACAAAAGTGCCCAATAACTTCTCCGCGCGGACAAAAAAAATCCAGTTTTGAAAAGTTATTACTCAGTAGAGAAAGTCCAATCCAGTCTCGGTTTCCGGCGTTTTAAATCGTAATTCTTGCAGTCTAATTTGAGTCAGAAAGTTTGTTGAATTTTTGAATTGCTTTTTATATAGGATGTTTAAATGAGTACTGCAAATTGGTCAAACTTAACTTAAGGATTCTAGCTTATTCAACCGAAGATTTTATTTCTTAATATATGTTTTTATTTCTTAAATTCATACCCCAAGACTTTTTGGCGATTTCGAAGTTTTATGATTTTTTTAAAAGATGTTGGTGATTTTAACCACAATGTTTTCACATCCAATGCTTCTGAAGTGTAACTCTAAAAACGGGCTAATAAACAATCTGTAAATTTCGTTTACCCGAAATTTCCTCCATTATAAAACTTTCTTTTGTTAGGAATATTGAACTTGTGTTTTTTTTAGTTCCGCACGTAGTCATTTAGTACATTTAGTAACACATCCATATATAAAGTTTTTCAGACATGTTTTTTTGGGTGCCATTTTGTTTCACAATATTATATTCAAACCAATATTTTACCAGTTTCTCCCTCTGCAACACTTCCTAATTTTCGATCAAAATTTGAAGTCCATCCAGACTTCTTTTAGCAACGTCAGACCGCTGCGTAGAACTTCTATTGGTTCGAGGCGGACCAACTCGATATTAATATAGTTTAATGATTTTTGCTACTGTGTTATTTTAAAATTTCTATACGTATTATTAACATAATTCTAAAAATCCTAATCTGCCACATTTTCGTCAATATGAACGCATATAATGTCACTAGGTCTCTGACAAGAAATAATGGCAAATTGTACGAATGATGTAAAATACCAAAAGTTAAAAATACTCGATTAAATAAACTGCAAAAACATATAAAATACGGGATTTTCCATTTCAGACATATCTCACTTCTGATATTATAAATTGGGATATGTAATTCAAAACTTAATTTTTTATAGGTGTGTCTTAAGAATTAAACTTCAGAAGCATGAAATGCAAAGACATGGTGGTTAAAATCATCATTTTCATAAAATTAGGTTTATCTTTTTATACAAAATCGTAGGGATGGGCACGGTGAGTACCAAGGCGGCAAATTATTAGTGAATAGAAAATATATCAAGAAATAAAAATCGTCCGCTGAATAAGCCAGAATTCCTTAGTTAATTTTGACCAATTTGCAACAGCCGTTTAAACGCCCTGTATAACAAGCAAATCAATAAAAAGTTGAGAAACTTTTTGAATCAGGTTAAACCCAACGAATTATTGTTTAAGCCGCCGGTAGCCGATATTTGATTGGGGTTTGCTCGACTGAGTAAAGACGTTTCAAATTAGGTCAATTTTTGGTTAGCACAGAGCAATAACTGTTCAGTACTTTATAATATGCCTGAAAATGACTGTCTGATTTGATTATTATTTAATACATTGTCTTTATATTAAATTTGAACGTGGTAAATAGAGAACGAAAACCGGCATAAAATAATCAACTGAGTAATTAAAAGATTTGGATTATCAGGAAGAAAATTAAAATCTAGAAAGAAGATTGAAATCTAAAACTAAACGGTGGCAAACCTATTGCAAATCTTATCCAGTAGATACATCAACTTCACCCTCTGTACACTTCATGTTATTAGGAATTATTTCCGCATTACGTACTATCAAGATAATTCTGAAAATTGTATTATGTTTGCCCATTAGTGCAGCATCTGTAGAAATATAGTTGTCAGTTTTAAAAGGAGTGAAGATATGGCTAAAAGCTAATATGTGTGAAGAAGGTTGTACGCTTTGGCAGATATGCATGTCCACTAAGTAAAATGACTGATTTTTGTTATTTAAACTGTTCACCTTGATTGGCCAAAACTCACCAGTTGCTCTTTCTAATCCACAATGTTATTAGACATTTGATTTTCCATTGTGTTTGTGTATTTTGGATAAATATTCTTTTAAACATTTGTAATAAAAATTCGTTGTTTTAAGTACGTACTTAAATTCAGTCAGATTTATGAAAAGGCGAACTCGCTGGTCTGAAATTTTAGCATACTTTTTTAACACCTATCATGATTCAAAATTATCTCTGCCATGATCCGAAGTTTTTTTTTATATGACCTTGAGCGGAGCCCATTTAGTTACGAATTGTCATGTTAGATGTACATATTAAAAATGCAGTCGTAAGAGGAACCAAATCCTAACTTAACTCAACCAGAGCAAAATAAAAACGATAGAAAATTTTACACGTCACACACTTCTCGCCCTGAGGTTAATTAAGGACTTTTTATTATGTAGTTATAAACACACAAACACAGGTAGGCCCGGATAATTAGGTTGAACGATTACAATAGGAGAAGAACAGAGGATACAAAGCTATCTAACCTGTTAATGTATAAACCTGTAAACATTTATTAAACTTTTACGCTCCACTTTTTTAAATAATCTAAAAAAATTGTTTCCAATTTTCTACCTAAATTGATATTTTTGATGAAATCAAGGTGAGACATGGGGAGTAAATTTTATGTACCCAATTAAGAAACAAGGTACGACACAGCAAGTTAATTATTATTGCAATTAAACAGACGGTGGTTAAGATCATTATTGGTCAAACTGTCTCATGTGCAAGTTGAGCTATTGGTGAGCTTCATTTTGAAGAGGTGGCTATTGACATTTGCATGTCCAACCAAAAATCAAAAATAAGAAACAGATAATGGCCTAGGAAAACTGATTTTGTAAACTAAGGGATTCTGATTAAGTTCTGGGTGTAACGTTGTATATATATATATATCCTTCATTTTGGGCGTATTGTTTATATTCTTGTTTTCAATTCAAAAATGTTTTTGATGTAAGTGAAAAGATCTGAATATGGAATACTTCCTATATTTGTTTCAGAATTGTAACCTCTTTTGTAGCTTTGTCTTTACTTGGATGGAATAAGGTTTGGAAATGAGATGGACTCTGTAATTATAGGATGTTTACAGTTTTAATGGACAACAAGGCTGATTGAGAATCTGACAATAAGACAACATTTGTCATATTTTTGTTAATATAGATAAATTCCAGCGTTTTAAGGATAGCAAGGGTTTCGACTGTATAAATTGATGTCATTGTATTGCATTTAAATTGTTTGACCACGTTTATTTGGGGTATAGCAAAGCCACAACCCGCACCAAGTTGACTTTTTGAAACATCAGTACAAATTTTATTTATTTACTTAAAAAACTTTTCAGCATGGTTATATTAAAAAATGTAAAATCCCTATATTTAGGCATAAGAACGTCCAGCTTCAAGTGAGTTATATTCCACAGTGCTTCAAACAGAAAATAAATATTATTTTTTATGAGAATATCATTATGTGCTGCAGTTGAGTTAAATGCATCCGGTAATGGTGGGTTATTTTTATTAGTCCAAAAGGGTAGAGTTAAGTTTGCGACACTCAACTGACTAACTTTATTAATAAGAGCATTATCTCGCAATCTCATATTTTTTATTATACATTTTTCATCCTGAATCTTTCGACGAATACACAAAGGCTATGAGCCTCTCTGCTAAGAGAGCCTGAACCGGTGAAGAGCGTATTGCTCCCAATACAAGTCTAAGTGCTTTAAACTGCACACATTCAACTTTTTTAAGTCGCTATTTAGTCGCAGAACCGTAGAATATCGAGCCATTATCAAGTATCGATCTAATAAAGGCTTTATAAAAAACTAGAGATGTGTTCAGATCAGATCCCCATGATCTGGATACCACTGCTCTAAGTATAATCAAATTTCTCTCCGCCTGCTCAGTAAAATAATACTTAAAAGACTGAACCCAAGGCACATCGACCCGGTAAGTCTAATACTATTGTCTTTAGCAATTCTATGTTTTGAGAAAATAACCACTGCAGACTTCGAACTAGAAATGGTAAAATTATTGTCAGGGAAATAGGAATTACAAAAAGACATAATATGGTTGAGGTGTATTAAATAGTCTCCAATTTTTTTTACTACTGTATATACAACAATCGTCCGCCAATTGAAACAAAGTTGATTCTAGGATTCTATCGTGTACAAGTTAGAAAGAACGAAACAATTCTGGATTCGCTGATCTTGTGGCCTATCCTAATAGATACCTTACAATTATTGAAAAACCTAACTAAATTATACACGTAGGCCTCAGGCAAATTAAGTTAGATTAGTTTTTTTTATCAGGATGTTAAGGTAAACACTTTCATATACGTTTCTAATGTCTAAAAATAAGGCGGATAAGTAGTCATTACGAGTACGTATTTTGAATGTCAGTTATTAAATGAGCCAAACAATCAGTAACACATTTCTCTTTTCTAAAACCAAACCGAAAGTACGGTGATAATCTGCGTGTTGCACACCACCACTCTAAGCGCTGCTTAAGAATCCTTTCCGAAGCTAAAATTGGCCCTCGCCTGTTTCACATTTGATTTTTGTATAAAATTTCAAATCAATTGGATAAGTACTTTTGGTTATCCCTACATTATACTTAATTTTTGCGGAAAATGTAAGGTCCATTCGATAAGTAGTTTCTTAATGCTAGTTGTTTTAATATTATGTAAAAATGTAATTATTTAAAGGTGGTTATTAAAAACCGCCTGACGGTACTTTACACCTATGTATGTACTATTTTTTTGCATACAATAAAGATTATTTTATTTTGTTTCGCCATATTTGATTTTCGCCAAAATGTTACCATGTCACCCTCATATGACTCTTGATTTTTCCATGGGATAAGTGATTTTTAAGCTGTGCCGCACATAGGCAGGCTGACGGAAATGATAGAACATATTTTTCAGGAACTAAGGACCCTAAAACGCAAAGATCTACAAAAATCTCTTGAAGTGATTACAATAATAAAAACAGAAAATTTGGTTTAAACTTGGCCTTGTCAAAAACCCTAATAAGTTATCCAGTTCTATCAGCAAATACATTTGAAAGACCATGAATTTCCTAGAACGTTAAAAGTCTTGATTTTGGAAATGTTAAAAGGTAATTGGTCAAATTACAATAAATGTTTCCTTGTTCGTATTTGAACAAATGGTTGCTTTCGTTTGTGTCGTGTAAAACGTTTCTGTTAGAAATTCTACAAAATTCTTCCGGTTTTCTTAATTTATGACCGAAGCACGGATTCAATAGGCATAAATAAATATAGTTTTTTTTTGCTGTTGCTCCTTGGCAGAAACAAGTTATCGATTACGTTAGGCATTAAATTAACAATGTTTAGTGGTTCGCTAGTCACAGTAGTGACAAGCTTTTAATTACTGGGGGTACGTGCAGAAATTCAACATAGGAATTTAAGAAATATTTGCAAATTTATTGGGGGTTATTATTTTTATAGCTGGTAATTAGTAATAGCATTTGCTATAAAATTTTTGCACAAAATATGCCATGTTCTTCCAGTCTTACATATTCATTTCTACGCGCACACGCCTCTTTTTTATTTATTTTACGTAGCTACTCGTAGATATTTAACTAGGATCTGAATATAATTAGGAAAACAATATTTCCGTTTAGAATTTTATGATACTACGCAAGGAACTAATAAAATAAACTATTTAAAAACAGTTTATTTTCCTTCTGCGCCGTTACTCTGAATATATTTGTATCATTTGTGAAGTACACAGTTATATGAATATAAAATATTTATCACGAAAATACGCAGACATTTTTTTATAGTTTTGCCGTCCAATGTGACGTCAATGAGTCTTGTGTAGTTTGCAGTGATAAGAGCTACACGGATCAGGTGCAGGGATATTAAATATAACTTTTCAAAAATACAAAAAGATGGCTTATGGTAATGGTTATGCTATATTCTATGTATCAAAACTTTTATTGCATTTTATCTCGCTTTTGTGTTACAGAAACCGGAGAAAACTCTGCTTTGATAAAATTTTTGCACTTACTTTCTTGTTTTTGATAATAATAAAATAATGATATGGGAACCAGAAATGGAAGGATACCTACTATTTGAAGTATTTATGGAATTATAAAAGTCAAGATGGAAACTGTAGGTACAGGACCAAGATAAATGTAACAAGACTGGGACAAGTACCAGATCCTTGTAGCCACGCTTTAAATTAAAATTCTAAAAGACGTAATGTATTTTTTTTTTCAAATTTCAAAATAGATTGATAACAATTCTCCTCGTGACAACTAGGACATGGACATATAAAGGTGCTATTATATATATTTGATAAATATAGCACAATACTAATAGGACAATAATAGACCCACTTTTACTTTTTCAAATTTTCTAAAAAAAAATATATTTTTTACATAAAAATAGACTGGTCGAGTACATAAATGATTATTTTTTAAAATATAGAGGTTGGTTGTTTCAAAGTTTATTTTAATTTTTTTTTTAGGTTTCTTTTTAAATTTATATGAAAATCAGTAAACTGATATTGTACCTGTATATATATATATATGTATATATATATATATATATATATATATATATATATATATATATATATATATGTGTGTGTGTGTGTGTGTGTGTGTTTTACAAATAATATTTACAATGCAATTGAGACAAGATGCCCCACTGCGCGGCATATTGTCAAATTGTCGCAATAGCTGGAGAAATTTGTCTCTAATAAAATAGATACGATCGTTTTATAAAAAGTTGCATAGGCCTATTGAAAATAGCAGACTGTAGCTTCAAAAACAGGAGCTTTGGGAAAAGTGGCTTCAGGAATAGTGGCTTTGAAAGCATTGGCTTCGGGAACAGTGGCTTTGGAAACAGTGACTTCTGGCTTTTTGATTAGACGATAATGGTGATTATTTTTGTGTCATGCAATTCTACCTGAACATCATTCAGGGAATGGAGCTTGTGAGAGCAATGGAAAAGAAATGATAACATTACGACCCTATTTTTTTTTTGGCAAAATCTAGTGCTGAAATCAAAAGTTTTGATTCGTGATTATTCAACAATAGTAGAACATCTTTACTGTACTTGAAATTCATGACAAAATGCCTCATAAAAAGGATGAAATTTTCTTCCTTCATCCACGTTGCAGAATTTGCGATTCCCATAGATCCCTGAGAACTATCAAATATTCTTTATAACGGACACGTGGGAATACAATAAAAAGGAGGCACGCTATTACCACTCGTACAGACTGCAATAGCCATTGTCACTAAGGTGCCCCTCTCTGCTGAAACAAATGGTCCAACTTGTTTGAAGCATTTTCTTGCAACAACTCTATCTGGACGTTGCATGGTGGTGATGCCTGTTGCGTCCAAAACGGTAAAGAGATTGCTGAAGAATAGCTCTAGATTAGTTTTGATGAAACAATTCGCGCCAGTGGTGATCGATAAGAGAGCCGTGGATGCCTTTTAAGGAAACTTCAAAATCAATCTTGGCCAGCCATTAGATTATTGTTCCAAGTATTTGGAATGATTATCCCTAAGGCGTTTCCGTAGTGATATGCTAGACGCCAGACTTCCTTTGGAGTAAGACTGCAATAAATATCTGAAACCTTCTTAAGATATTCGTCTAAGCGATTTTCCTCCTCTTCACTGAACGTCACCCTTATTTTTTTATAGCCGAACTCGTCTTGTAATTGTTCCGCTGCAAGATTTGCATCAGTGACTATTCTGCAAAACCTCCCTAGGGCTTTGCAATGAACATCAAATTCCTCGGTCGCTTTTCCTACAGGAAGTGAAGGATCTCTCAGTTTAACTTCCTTTGCAGCTGCCATTCTATTTTGTGGGTCGGCGGCGGCGCGGCGATCTGATCGGGTCAATTTGCCGTATGAAGACAACCTATCCCGTAAACAATGCGACATATTACTTTCATTGGTATATTCTGGGTTACGGTCAAATAACTTCTCGGATTCAGAATGAAACTCAGATACAATACTATTAAGATATATTAAACATGACAAAATATCATAAAGAATACATTTTTCCTACTTCAAGCTTTATTTTTTGCAGTATCACTAGAAACTAATTCGGGGCAAAATATTTTATACGTGTGAGAAAATGACATTATTCAAACTGGAGTGTCACCATCTAACGGAATCATATATAATGTTAAAAATTAGAAATGGGGTACTATATCGAAAATATCAGTTGGGGAAATTTGAGTGCTCTACTTTTCCGATATAACCATTATGACAACTAGTCCTAGTCTCTACTACTTATGCTATAGCGATAAAACAAATTATGGTAGGTCAAGATATCGACTATTTTGACGACTAAAAAAATATTTAAAAATGATTTTTTTTTTAATTATCAAGACAGTAGGGCTCTTGTCCTGTCTTTCTTTTTATTATCGTCGTAGTCTTAGCTACCATTTAAAAAGAATTAATTCGTGTATCTGATAACCCATTTTTATGTAAAATATTCTCAATTTTTTTTTCAAGTTGAAAGAGTAGGATACTTGTCCCACCAAACTTTTTTTCTTATTGAAGCAGGGCCTTACATAAATATTTACATAATTACATTACATAATATATTTGGCCCCATTACAGGTAACAGCAATTTCGATTAGTGTCATTTGGTTTGTTTGCCTAAAAAGAAACTATTCATATCTATTTCTCTGTGTATTTTATAAGTCCTGTTTACCTGTCACCGTTACTCCGCCTATTACGGTTTATACAAAATGCATTATAGCTGACTGCTCCAAAGTAAAAAAAAATAGACACACTGTTACTCGTCACTAAGAAAAGTTATTTTTTAGAAGTTATGATTATTTCACAATATTATTGGCATGGGTACTTATATTCGTTGGATAAGTTAGCGGTGATATTAGTAATAAAACAAGTTCACTAGTAGTAAATAGAGTCATGTAGTCACTGAAAGGTTTTTTAACAAATATGCATTTCTACATAACAAGCGAAAAGATAAGCTAAGTACCACGCACGTAGTCAGAAGTTCAATTCCGGGGAGGTCCAAAACTTCAAAACTATTGAACAAGCGATTAAAAAATAACCCCACTTGCTGGGGGGTGGACGAATCAAAACTCGGCAAAATTAGTAAAGATCTTTTGAATTAGTTAAAGTTTACATTGTCTGACAAGTGGAAAAATATGCCAAGCATTTGCTAAAATTCGTTTTTCTCCACATCTGCCAAAATGTTGCAGGCAGAGAAATTATATGAAAGTAAAAAGTGCAGGTTCTGAAATAAATCGACCAAAAGCTCTAGATACTTTTCTCACACAGATCTCATGTCAAGGGAAAATCTGAAAAATGTAACATGACCGGAGACCAAATTTGCAATAATAAAATTCTACCGAAACTTATTACTTTTCTGATCTTGAAAAACTAATTTGAAAGATAAAATCCGGAGCTAGCACATGTGACAATTTTACCTGAAAACTTTCCAAAATATTGGCAACAATTGATTTTCTTGCCTAATATAAAGATATATATAAATATGTTTAATCATATTTTTATAAATATTTGTTTATTGACTTTATCCATATGATTTTTTTTCCATAGTGTGAGACAATATATTGTTGCATTGACAGCAAAGTTTATTATTTATATAATAAATATTCATTAAATTTATTCATTCATTTACTTTTTATTACTTTCTCGAAATTGTAGGAAAACTTTTGATCAACCGCATTTTTCCATTTTTCAAACATGGACTTTCTTCTTTAAATCATTTGTTTCTTTTTGTCTAAGGTTATTTTTGTGAGTTTATATGTGAAATCAAAGACTAATTCAATATTTTTCTATTTATCATATTATGAACGCTTCAGAAGCATTATCACATTTTGAAGCCACGGATTTTCCATTTTAGGTTCATTTTAGACATCAAAAAATAATAATTTTTTTGTAAATTTGATCCGGGGACAATTTCCAGATTTTTCTTTCGACTGGAAATTTCAGTAGAAAAAAACGAACAATTTCCAATCGGTTTACTTCAGAAAATACGGTATTTAGGAAAAGAGTCATATTAACTATTTTTGTTTGCGATGTCCTGATCTATATTTTATACATTTACATAAATCCCCTATCCATAACATTTTGCCAGATATTGGCAAAAATGAATTATAGAGCGATTTTGCAATTTTTTTTTGAACTTACATAGGATCCAGCAATGTACACTGTGGCTAGTTCAAAAAAGATCCCAAAAAGCTGCAATTAAAAAAAAACATTCTGTGTTTATATCTTTATCGTCCAATGAAGATGAAACTGAAACCTATTCTGTTCATAATATTACATTAACGTCCGATATAAAAAAATATTTAAATGCTTGAACTTTTCCGAAAGAAATAGCTGCTTATATTATTTTTTATTTTATTTCGTTGTTTAAAAGCTTCTTTTGTGTCAAGAATTTTAAATTTTTATTTCCCTCGTAAAAGGGAAGTACCGTAATCGTGAAAAAATTACCTTCCTTTAGGGTCCCTAGATCCCGAAAACCATGTTTTTTTTTATATTCTGTTGGTCCGTGGTGTGCCAGCGTGTCGGTCCGTCGGTCTGCCTGTCGGTCTGACATTGACTTCAAAATTCTGTCAAAAATTAAGAATCATATGGGGATGACCTGGTAACATTTTAGTAAAAATCCAAGATGACGGAAAAATGACGGCCTAATGAAATGTTAAAAAAATTACTACTAAAATACCAATTATCGAGATTACTTCAAACTTTGCACAAAAAATGGCGATAGAAAATGGCGGCCTATTAAAATATTTAAACAATCAGTCGGAAAAACTACTAATTAGATGGATTTCAATTTTTATTAACAATTGTACTATGATCTAAAAATGAACCAATTTGCAAATGTAAAAAAATCACTCTCTCAAATTTTACTTTACATATCTTTACCTTTTAGCGTCCCTAGGTAGGTCAAAAAACATTTTTTTTCAATCCCGTCGTTCTGTGATGTCTTCACCAAGGATTTTTAAAAATAACAACCTTAACATCATTTCTGGATTTTTCAAAATTTCGTTCTTAGGGG
Organism: Kuschelorhynchus macadamiae; assembly: GCA_030620095.1. Lineage (NCBI taxonomy): Eukaryota > Metazoa > Arthropoda > Insecta > Coleoptera > Curculionidae > Kuschelorhynchus > Kuschelorhynchus macadamiae. The sequence goes on from JAUTXW010001888.1 coordinate 92,942, forward strand.
GGTGCCTAAAAAGATTATTTGAATTCAATTGGCTTTTGAGGATTATTATCTAAGAACAATTTGTAAATTTTTCGAAACTTTACCCTTTCTTATTTTTACTTTTATCCTCAAAGGCTTTCAAAAACATTAAAAATTAGTTTCTGAATATTTTAAATTTCGATCCTAAACGAGGAAAAATGTGTTTTACTTTTTAACAATATTAATATTTTTAAGACGATTCTTTCGCCAATGGCTGTCAGTAACAATAATCTAAAAATCGGTTTCTCGATGATTCGAACTGCCACTCTTAACGGATAATAAATGTGTGTATACAACAACAAAACTCTGAGAAATGCCTTCTGATCTAAAAGCTCTACCAACGAATCCTACTCTCACGTCCAAGGAGACTTCGGTCGCGTGACCCCTGGGTGCGTGGCGTACAATGGATGTGCGTTATGTAGCAGACGAGAAAGGGTAAAAGGCGAGTCGCCGGTGCCTTAAAACTGGAGTCTTTCGGCTAAGGGAATAAACCCCGACAGAAAATCCTGGTCCTCCAAGTTGGGGGGTTTAGGCGCTGTTTCTCTAGCACTAGGAAAAAAAAACATAGACCCAAAAACCCAAACAAAGCTTGGAAGCTCGGACGGAAAACTAATAATACGAAAACAGCTATGGAAAAGGACAATGAATATTGGATCTTGGAATGTAAAATCGCTAACCGGAAAACTTAAAGTGGTGATAAGGGAAGCAGAGAACTTAAATCTAGATATCATTGCGCTAACGGAGACCAAGAAAAAAGAAAATGGTACAGAAACAAAAAGGACAGTACATACATTTATACAGTGGGGTACGCAAGTAAGAAAGAGGTAAGAGAGGAGTGTACATACTGATCAAAAAGAAATCGGAAAACAGATTACAGATTGGGAAGCAATAAATAAGAACATTCTCCTCGTAAATATAAAAATATACTAGAAAGATTTCACTGATTGCCGTATGTGCCCCGTCCAATGATGAACTAGTAGCTGTAAAGGAAGAATTCTTTGAGCAACTCATTGAAATACTTGGAGAGATCGGAGATACCAGAGAACTGATAGTCCTTGGCGATCTAAATGCTAGAACGGGATCACAAAATCGTAGTCAGGTTATTGGGAAAAGATGTATCCAATGATAACTGAAACCGATTAATACATTTATGTCAAAACAATGAACTAAGAATAACCAATGGTTACTTCATGCACAAGGATATACACAGGTTCACATGGGTACAACCAACACTTAACCTAAAATCAATCATCGATTACATCATAGTGAAACAAGACACAAAACTAAAGATCAACGGCGTTAAAGCTATGAGGGGCCCAGACTGCGATTCGGATCACTTCCTTGTTAAGAGTAAAATAGTCGTTCCCTATATCTCAAACGACGAGTCACAAATTGTGGAGGAGTTGGAGGAGACTAAAGAACCCAAATATAACCTCCAAAGTCTCATCTATGACAGCACTAGGGATCCCTTTCAGAGAAGACTTGACCAGAAACTGAATGACCAGCTAGAAGACGGGACCGAAATACACAGAAATATACTGTGGTCACTGCACGATAGTGCACAAGAAGTGCTGGGAGAACAACCGAAAAGGAAAGTAAACAACACATTCTGGTGAAATTACGAAATAGAAGAACTAGTCCTGACTAAGAAGAAACTCTATCAAAAGTTCGAAAACTGATGCAGACAGATTAAAATATAACAGAGTAAAAAGAATAGTGCGAAACACAATTAAGAAGGAGAAAAACGATATATGGGATCGCAAACTCGCAGAAGTTAACATTTATGGAGGAGGCAGAAAATACACACAGCCTGGCGATTCATAAACTCCGTAAAAACCACTCACAAAGAAAAAGTAAATCTGTGTTGTATAAAGTCAGAAACTTGGGTAGAGCACTACAGAAAACTGTTTACATCAGGTATAGAGATTGAGGGGGAACCTGTATACGTCGAAAAGGAAAGTATGGTAAAAGAAGTGAAAAGCTTAAAAAACGGCAAAGCTTGTGTCCCAGAAGGTGTTCCTGCAGAACTAATTAAAAGTGAAACACATGAGCTTTATCAAATGTCACAAAAGTATTTAATTATTATTTGAATGGATATCCTGTCCCAAGCCAGTGGAAGGTGGCATACATCTCCTCAATCCATAAAAAGGGAGATAAGAGAAGGTGTGAAAACTACAGAGGAACCTCATTGACAACCAATACTAAGTGGGCTGCACGGTAGAATACTTAGAGATTTAATAGAGACCGAATATAGCTAATACGAAGAAGAACAAGGTGGATTTAGAGCTGGCCGTTCCTGTACGGATAATATTTCTGTCTAAAACAGGTAATAGAAAAGAAAACCGCTCGAAATAGAGATGTACATCTAACGTTTGTAGACTTGAAAAAGGCTTATGACAACGTAACATTGAATAAAATGTGGGAAATCCTGATTTCATCGCCAATAAACCATATTTTAACGAAAGCGTAACAAAATCTGTATGCGGATTCACTTTCCAAAGATTTAGATTGGAAATTATCTCACCAATACTTTCGCAGTAACTAAAAGACTAAGGCAGGGATGCAGTATATCTCCAACACTATTCAAAATATATATTAACACTTAAAAATTGGAATAGAAAAATAAATAGAATGGGTATGGATGGATGTAATAGCAAATGATAAAGACGACATGGAGTACATGATACGAAAACTTATTGAGGAATACTCGAAGTGGGGATTGAAAGTAAACATCGAAAAAACAAAATATCTCTGTGTTGGTTCAGGACATGACATAAATCTTACTGTTGACACCAACCAAGAAATTGAATCCTGCCGGGAATACCGATATATGGGAGTTGCATTCGATAGAATAGGCACCGATGAAAAAGAAATAAGCTCGAGAATCTTACAACCTAAGAGAGCAATACGCTGCCTTAATAGCATTTTATGGAGTAAAGAAATATCCAAGAAAAGAAAATTCAACATACATGAAACCATGATTAAGGGTTCTTCTATATGGAGAATCGCGGAAAGAAATTGATAACTAATGCAAAGGCTAGGAAAATATTTCTTTAATGTTTTACGTTGTCATTATATAAACATTATATTTTTATTTATTATTGCTTTAAGATTTACATTTCTGTTTGTTAGCTATTTTTAAATTTATTACCTAAATTGAATTAAAAGTAATATAGAATGTACATTTTTCTAAAGGGCGCTATTCTAAACCTGGCTTAAAGGCGGCCAAACCCATAGAAACGGCCCTGCAGTAACATACCAAAAAATAAAGTAATTTGACAACACTACTGGTAAGAATGCTTGGATGTGACAATAAGCAATTTTTAATCAAAAAGTGATCCTCAAATCTAATTAAATACGTGGAAATAACATGAAAACTATACAAAATCTCTTTACATTTGCCACTAGAATGGAAAAAACCGTTTTTTTGTGATATATATATATATATATATATATATATATATATATATATATATATATATATATGTCTTCACCAAGGATTCTTCCGGTTTAACAGCAACGGCTACAAAAATTGTTAATCAAACGTGAATTTCTTTAGTCATTTTAATGGAACGCCAAATAGGGTATGCTAAATTTAAATTCTACTACTTTCCTATGTCTAAAGGAAATGGTTTCTATAATATCGGTCAGTAGTGAGTCAACAAAATTCTGAAATTAAACATGATGAGGTAATAACGAATATTATTTTTATAATGGTTTTAATGTATTTTCATGTATTCCGGTTTAAAGTTTCATTTATTTTATGACATTTTCCGCGATACGGGTTTTTAGTGCCGTCGGCGAAATGACCAAGTAAGATGTTTCACTTAAACAAAGCCTTAAAATATTGGTTAACAAATAGGTCGTTAAATTATAGTCGTTGGCCATAACCAGACATACAAATATTGAATCGCGGATAATATCCTAAGATAAATGAAATCATTAACTGAATAAATTCTTAGATTATATATTGCACAAAAATGCTTTTCTTTTAAAGCCACACAAGTGAGGTAAAATTCGATAAAGGGTTATATTTAAAATAAAAATCTTCTACTTCGTACCGCTACCCCGAATAGTGATAAAAAAGAATATACACCGGACAAATTCCAGCTTTTTAGAAATTTGCTCTGTTTTATTTACCTAAACTCTAATCTGGTAAAACTAATTCTCCTATTTTAAAATTATAATTTTGGATTTCCCCGCCACTGTATATGGTCTTTAACAGTTTTAAATTGAGTTTTCCTTAATTTTAAATTGCAGTTGGAAATGTCTCACTTGAGCGAGGCGACACGACATTCACATTTGCCTTTGGCGATTATGGGAGTACAGGAAGTTGCGATGGTCGGTGATTCTCAATGTACCTGTACCAGTACCCAACACGATAACACAATAAAATTACAACTGCACTAATAACAACGTGCTAGCCAACCCGTAAACTTTGAGTTGTCGATACGCTGGAAAATAAGGTCTAATTGGCTTGATAGTAGCCGACCGCTGAAAAATCCTCGATTTAGAGTTATTTTTTATAAATGATTTCAAATCCTTTACACAATACGCATTTTAACGTGACCTTGAATGCAAATACATACCATTTAAAATGGATAACATTCTGTAGTGTGCGTTTCATAAGAGCCACTTGTCCGATTCTTGCATCGGCTACGTCCATATTTATTTAAAAAAATACATCATCTTTCTATGTATTTTTGTAACATGCTCTACAAAAATGTGTATAAAAAAACGGTTTAAAATAAACCACTAAAAAATAAAAAATATTTTATTGCATCTTGGAAATTTTACTTTATGAAGTGTCAAAGTGTCAATAAATATGTTATCCACTTGTCCTTAACCATCGATGTTCTCGGCCATCTATCGATAACTGTGGATATATCGATTTTTTTACTTACTTATTATCCAATATTATGTAGCCTACCTATCGATAACTATAAATATGTCGATAAAACGCCCATTCCCATTAATTACTAAATACGACAAAAAAAATACATTTAAGCAAAGAGTGTCTTATTGACTAGTACATACTGTATTGCATATTTACTTTTTTATTAGTTTGACGTAGACACATTTTCAACATGCAATAAAATATTATTTTTACATTTTAGTAACTTGTTTCCTGGAATGATGGTAACTCTCTGCTGAAACTACGGCCTTTAAATAAATATAGCATATAAAGTGAAATTATGGTTTTATACTTGACAATTTTTCCATGAATTCACTTCAAGCGGCTATTGACGGACACGCTCAGTTTTATATTTATCAATTTACTTCACCCCTAATATGATTGTAATACAAGTTAAAATCTTAGTTTAAATTAGCTTAGAATAAAGTATGTTCAAACTTATGTCAATTTATTCGTAAAAAACCACACACACATCTTACGGATTTATGGTGAATTGTCAAATTTCATGTCATTTTAGTATGTAATAGTTCTTGACCCTGTCATTAAAAGTCTTTATGGGCAGAACTCATTTTTATGACTAGTTTCAAACTCACAGGATGTTTAGAAATATTCCTTCAATTAGCTTCGTTGTATTTTAGATAAGTAAATCTCAATTTCTTCAAATTTTTGGATATATTTTTCTATAGTTTTTATGAAATAAGCGTAGTGGCTTCTTATAATATATTGATTTAAAAAAATAACAAGCCGAGAAGTGTTTATATGTGGACAATACTCTAAATATACAAAATATGAAAAAAGTTGTAGCAGTTGATAACTAATAAGTTAATTACCTCTAGTGTGATATATTTTATTTGTGTCTTAAAAAAACAGTAATCCTTTTAAAGGGCAATTTTTTTGGTACTGTTTTGAGTTGCTGTCTTGCTGTACGCTTAGTATGAATTACTATTGATTTTTCTTAGATTAGATTTATAGATATGCACTGCTTATTTAAAAACTACTCGATAAGTAGCACCTTCTTCAGATGGAATGCTGTGCAAATGTACTACGATAAAATTTAATCTAAACCTAAATATATTATTTTATAACGATTTATACATTTTTTAATGGAAAACCATTCAAATCTATTTCATCTATCTATGTACGTTTTAAGGTTCACCTATAATTATTCCTTTTTTATTTCCATACTTTCAAGATAATTATGTTTTATTGATTTGTTTTTTACATTTATGAAATACATAATTTAAATTCGTTTTATGTTTTAGGAAAACCATTTTGTTCATTTAGCCTATACTGCTGGGCAACATGATCCACATTCTAAGAATGTGGTAAGAAAAGAAACGTAAATAAATAAAATGAAGTCACCTGAAAGATAAAAAAGTGGGTCATGTTAAAAACATACTTACCTAGACAAATCAGACAGAAAATCAAAGGAAATAAAAGACATTAAGGGATAAAACGTATGCATCTCATTTATTAGAGGAGGGTCGTAACTTTAAGGATAATTTAATTAGGGTTAGGGTGAATTTTGTGTGTGTATAAATATGGTAAGATTTGTTCATTTGCAACATACCATCTGAAGATGGTACTCTGATCCAAACCAATTGTTATGGGGTAGCTTTTGAATAAATACAGGCAAACAAAATATGCTGTCTTTTAATTTGTTATTATTACGTATTTATTTTAATGAAACGAAACTTCAACATTAATAAGTCCCTCGTGTAAAACTTGTCACCCCCATATTTATTTTTAATATTATATGATAAGAAACCATTATGAATATTTTATAGGAACTATTAATAATAAGAAATTAGGAAAACTGGGATTTTCCCATATAAACTACCTAAAACGGAAAATTTACGGAAGAAACCAGCCTATTACAACATTTAAATGCTTTGTGACGTCTTACGTGTACGGGCTTTGTTTTTGTGCGAGCGGTATCCATTAAAAGTTCGATTGCTACAAGAATTTTCATTTAAACGATGTTTTGTAGAAATAACAGTTATTATCTATAATGGTTGATTTATTCAAACCTAAAATAACGCTTTCTGAAAATTATTACAGTTCTTGTTTAGAAAAATTAAATCAAGATTAGCTCACAAATCAGGAGCGAAGTGGGAAGGGAGATTTTCTGACATGTGTGATGAAATATATGTCCAGATTTGCACAAGCAATTTTAACTTAGATAAAAACTTGAAAAATACGAGTGTTACTTAAACAACAAGCAGCAGAAACTCGAAAATAATTTTTGAGACTTGAGTATTCTACCCCAATTCTCTCTGTTGACTATCTTACTGCTAGAATTGATGCGGCCTGCAACGACTTGTCCCTTGCAAGACATACTCTACAAAACACTTCCTCAAAACTTTTAGGGAATGCTCGAAAATGTATTAACGTAAACGTAACCATTTTCAGCAATTGTAGAATAGATTAAACTATGTGACAGGATTTTAGTTCAGTAGCATAGTTATAATATTATAATGACTTTATATTAATATTAAGTTACCTAATATTAATATAAGTTATTAAGTTACTTTTTCAAACTAATCTACTTATATTAAGTTACTTTTTCAAACTAATCTACTTATCGTAAATAAACAAAATAATTTGTTATTAGTGCTTTTAAAATTCTTGTTTTTCCTCTTTTATCCAGCATAAACCATCTGCGCTTTTATAACAATGGGTTTCAAAACTAATTAAGTAAGAACAATTTTGTCCAATTGGAATTAATTTAGCTACATTGATGCAAAAAAGTGAAAATATCTCGAAAACTAAACCTCCCTTAGGAAATTTCTAAGGGAGCAAATTTTTAACAAATAAACTGGCCAATAAAATAACTTTAAAAATAAATCAAATATACCGGGTGGTAAAAAGTTCCGGGCGATAATGTGCTGTGGCGACCCCTGTTCTGCGCTACTGGAGTGATCCTGTTAAGTAAAATTTTATCAAATTATGAGTCCTAACTTATGCATACTGTGGTTAAAATTTCAATTTGCCATATTACTAATATAGTTTTTAACACCTACATGTAACACCCTGTATGTTTTGAAAGGTGCGACTTAGAAAAAAATTTTACTTAACTTTTTCTCATATTTCATCAAGTTCTATAAACAGTCAAATTTGAGGCACTTATTCCTGAAACACCCTCAGCAGAAAAAATTTACACATTAGATAAATTACGGACGTCACAGAAATGTCAAAAATATCTCAACATATTTTTGGAGGCCGTGAAGGTTAGATGGGGTTTAGTTAAACCAATTAATTAATTAAGGTAGTTCCTTAATTCAAAATTTACAATATTTCTTCCTACTGCATAGATAAATCATTTTCCGGCTAATAAATTAAATACACTTAACTTTTCTTATACATGTTGTTCAGCATATTTTTAAAATACTTTCCGTTAAATCACTAATTAATTCTTAAACTGCCGCCTTCATATCCCGCTGTGATATAATGCCAGTAAACACATATTTTATATCGCTAAGGTGTTAACGGGCCATTTATCTTGACTTGTACATATATTTTTTATTTTCACTTTTAGGGACCAAACTGAAAACTCGAAACATCTTCTGCTTAACACTTTTTATAACCGACAAAAGAGTTAAGAATCAGTAAGAAACAACTGCCGTCCCCGGTTCACCAGTGGCTGCTCGTGCGATGAAAACAGGGGGTATTATGGAACAGTAGAGTGTGCAATAATAGAGACAAGATAAAGGATTATTGCTGGCTAAAGGTTAATTTGGTTATTTTTGTCTTTATTAGTACATGATAGAATAATTGGTGGCTTCTACATATTGTTTGACTACACATAAATAATAGAAACTTGGCTAATTATTATATAAATAATTTTTTAAATTATTTATACAATTTCGAGATCCTGGTTGGTGTTAGAGTATTGTAAAGGCTGATAACGATTAGTTATCTATCTATCGGTCATCAAGCCAAAATGTAGTAAAAATATAAATAGTGAAAAATAAACCCGAAATAAAACTAAATAAGAGAACTGATTTAGGTTGCCAATGGTGGTTGTGTTCTGCTTCAAAGTGATTTAGATAATTTAGATTACTATTTTCAAGACAACTAATTCTTAAGCTTTGAAATAAGAATTTACACCTGTATTCACTAAAAAGGTTTAAATTTAAAGCAGGTCTAATTATACAGTTATAGAGGCCTAAAATGACATTTGCAACAATTGAATATTGTAATTTACATTAAGTTAAATTAATTTAGACCAGTAGGTAAGTTACTACAGTACGAGTTGTTTTTTTTTAAATATAAACGAGTATAGTATTGACACTTAACGGATATTTATCGTATAATCTTTTAGTTCATACTGCCTTTATAATCTTTTTTAAATGAATACAATGTTTTGTTTATTAAAATTTAAGAATTTTTAGTTGGCAATCTAACAATGGTATATAATTAAGAAATCATGGTTCTTGGGATTAGACCGTGTCATTGGAATTACTCTCCGACGTTTCGCCTTCGATTGCTCGGGACATCTTCAGGGATCTTTACTCCACGAGATCTGAACACTGAATGAAAATGAATGAAAAATGTTCAGATCTCGTGGAGTAAAGATCCCTGAAGATGCCTCGTGCAATCGAAGGCGAAACGTCGGATAATAATTCCAATTTGACACGGTCTAATCCCAAAAACCATGATTTCTTAATTGACCAAAGCCGTGAAAGCTTCAGTTCAATTGTATATAATTTTAACTATGTTGTAGCCATTGTTTTTAATAGCGAATTATGATTATATTTTGCTTGTCAAACAAATAAAACTAAATATTTTATTTCGTATATTTTAAAGTGAGAAAATTTCAAAGTCAAACCTGACAAATAATTGCTTCCTAAAAATAATAACATGGTAGTGTTACTAGGCAACATACTACGGTATCAGATACTGTAATGTTCGATTTATCGGCCGCAAATTAGTGCAGGGTAACTAGACAGTATGAAATAAAATAATTTTTCGAAATTTCACCATTGTAAGATGTCATGGCATATGCCGGTGGGTATTATTTTCCAACAGTCACTCGTAAAAATGTTATATACAAAAGTTTAATGGACGTTGTGCCATTGGTTATTATGCTTTCTTTAATAATAATGTATGTTTGCTTTAACTGCTAGCAAACTCTTTTTATTTAAATAATTAAAAAAAAGCATGACTTGCAACTGGTGATTCAATAGATCATAAACTAACTAAACACATTTCTAGAGTTTTAAAATTCTATAAACTAGGCGTGGCTTTGATATATGCTGTTTAAAGCATAACTTCATCTTCCTTATTAATCCTAAGCATTTACATGCATCAGGGAAAGGCAGTAGAGTTCAGTTTATTTAAATTTGCATATTATTTTTAATTTGGACAAGCTGTCGCTAATTACTAATGCAATTACAGCTGACTTTCCAAGATCTCTCGGCTGCAAATCGGTACAGGGTAAGTAGATTTATTAGACAGTATTAGCTGGCCCGGCAGACATTGTTCTGTCTTCTCCGTTAGATCGCGCGATAAGTTTCCAGTGGAATTATAAGAATATGGAGCGCATTGACCACATCATCCAGATATGTTATTGAAGCAAAATATATTGGTTTATATAAAATAAATACAAAAATTAGTTTTGAAAGGTCTCGGTAACCAAACGATCACTTAAAAAAAATCATGTCAAAAGGTGCAGTACAACTTTCTCACGAACTTGCCGAAAAATCCGGCTTAGGGCCAGTATTTTTATCCTCAAATAATTTTATTCTTCGAATATTTACCGTGGAAACGATTGTTGAAACAATTGTAACCATCGAAAATATCCAACGAATCAAATTATACAGAAATGAAAATACCAGCCCTTAGTGTTTTAAATATATAGATGAAACAAAATAATTTTTTAAAATGTCACAATTGCAAAACGCCATGAGATATTCCGGTGGATATTATTTTCCCTCAATCACTCGTAAAAACGTTATATACAAAAGTTTAATGGACGTTGTGCCATTGATTATTATGTCCTCTTTAATATGAGTTTTAAAATATCATAAACTAGGCCTAGTTTTGAGATAAGATGCTGTTTAAAGCATAATTTTCTGGTCCGTATTAATCCTAAGCTTTTACATGTATCAGAAAAAGTCAATAGAGTTCAGTTTATTTGAATTTGCGTATTATTTTTTAATTTGAACACCCTGACGTTGACCCCCAAATGAAATTGCAGTTGACTTTCCAAGATTAAGAACCAAGAAGTGTTTTGAAGCCGTTTTACGGTTTTGTGGCCTTGGATTTAAGCAGTTAACATATTCCCCTTTTCTAAAACTTTCTATAAACGTCAATGAGTTAATAAAAAACATTTTTTTTTATTATGTTTTAAACTTCTTGCGTGGAGATTATTCATTAATGACAATAAGTCAGAACCTTAAGTGTTTGCTTGGTACCCCGAGTGTCCTATTTGGGCTCTCTTTTTAAATATACATACATGTTATAGGCAAATACTGCAAATATTCCTCAACTTTTCTTTGTATAAATAATCTAGAGCCGCTTCCACACTTAGCGAAAGAATACATCCGGACGGTTAAAAACTCATAGATCCGCTTAGTGTGTACTTCTACATAGGAACGACGAATGCATGTGTTTGCTTACGGACACGTTCGCTCAGACTTCAGTCCGAAAAAGCGGTGCACGCTATTAGTTGTGTACAAATTGATGTACACTATACGCCTAATTTAGTGTGTGGTTAGGTTAATACGAATATTTAAACAAACATACGCATATTTATAAGTTGGCGTGCGATATTGTTCGTTTGTTTCGTATTCGCTAAGTGAGTAAGCACCTAAACGTGACAACGGTGATTGCCTTCCACTCCAAAGCGATCTAGATAAATTATGTTACAATTGTTAATGCAGTTAGTTGAATTTCAGCTATATTACCAAGGCATATTTCAGATATCTAACTTTTGACTACCACGTAGTACTACTACATGACATGCAATCAATAATAGAATCATAATATACACAATTTACTAAGTCATGTATATAAACCTAAAAATTGCCTCTCACTACTGAAAATTGTACGTATGATTTGGAGAACTAGGCGGTAAATTTCCTTATATTCAAGATGATTTGAATACTTTTGTTAAAAATAATTAAAGGAAACTGAAGTAAATTAAATAAGGTCTAACAGTCCAACAATCTCTAGGGCAAAATTCAAACTGTTTTAATTGAATATGTAAATACAAACACATAAAGCTTGTAGCAAAATTGCAGCTTACCACCTGTAAGAAAAAAATAATCAAATAAATTATTTACTTAGATATACTCTTCATTATTCGACCGCTACGTTGATTTTATATATTTACCTTAGTGAAACCATCAGGGATAGCTGCTAGACACTTTATGATTATATTGAGATTTTGTCAGCTGCTCTGATATAATAAGATCTTATTTTTGTATTAATTTATTTAAGAAATTTGACATTTTCTGTTTAGCTGAACGATCCGCCACTGCAGTGAACTTTATTAATGACATGAGACCCAGAGTAAACATTTGACGGTCGACTACGGCCACGTCGATGATAAATGATATTTCATATTCCCGAACGGCATATAAGGCCAAATATCTACCATTATAATATCATTAATCAAGGGTTAAGCCCGAAACAAGGGACGAACACATTAGATTAATAGTTTTTGACAAATGGTGATTTACTGCCTCTTTTACGGTTACATGTATGTTAACACTTTGTGTAGATGAGTTTTCCGTGATAAAGTTGAAGTAAAAAATAGGCTCTGTTATATTACAGGCTGAACGACCTTTTTTTAATATAAGGCTTGATTTCTAGTGGTTTTTAAACATTTATGACTTAAAAGTGTTAACAACTTGTGTAAAAAAATGTAATAAAACAATGAAACAGTATTTTCTAAAAATCTTGGCTATGTATATAGAATTTTGTATAATTAATTCAATCACAAAATTTATAAAATATAAATATTTAATTTATATTTTTTGTAACTGTAAGAAAATGAGCTTGAAAAATATGAGAACCGCATTCTGTCAGTGGATATAAGTTCTAGACTAAAGACCCGAATCTTTAATATTTTTGTCAGAACCGGAAAAGTTTTGAAATGTTTTTGTTTTGGCTATGGATAATTTATAATACTCACTTATCCTATATATTATATGTCCCACAATTGTGTCTCTTTTTGCATATTATAAAATATTTCTGGTTTAATAACTTCTTCAAAGATGCCGGAGAATATTAAAAAGAGCCTGTCATAAGAGGCAGTGTGTTAGAAAGAGAAAAACACCCTATTAAAAGTTGAGTCGATAGGAATAAATTGCCGTTTATGACAGGGATTTCCTCAAATTTCTCAGGATTTTGAAGATAAAATTATCCAAACAGATATATTTAAAATCCGCAAGAAGAGAGAATATATAATATACAGGTTGTCCCATTTGAAAAATAAAAATTATTGTGATTTCTTGTCAAATTGATCGTCTTTGGTTTTATTTTTAATTAGAAAAAAAAAATGGGAAGAAACCCTTCAATTTGTTTTTTTTTTGGTTCATATGGCCGACTTTAAATACTAAAGGAGATATGACAGGCTAAGATGCCATCAAGATAAATCGATCGTACTGTATATTTTCATGATTCATGAATAAGCAAGGTAACAAGAAATAAATACGAGAACAGAGAAATAATCTTAAAAAGAAAAGGAACCGTTCTCAGACCCACAGTTATTTTAAGTTCGTCAAAAATGAAAAAATCACCCTCCGAAATTTGTTCAGATCTTTACGTTTTAGGGTCCAATTCCATCGATCTGTCTGTCTGTCGGTCTGTTTCTTTGCGCCCTAGCTAAGAAACTACTAATCCGATTGACTTTTTTTTTAGTTAAAAATTAAGGGTCATATAGGGATGGCTTGGTAACAATTGGGTAAATCTGCAATATGGCGAAACAAAATGGCGGCCTAGTGAAAGGTTAAAAAATTATTATTACTAAAAAACTACTTATCCAATTTACCTTAAATTTTGCACAAAAATGAATTATTATGAAAACATTTATTGGGAAAATTTTGGTACGATTCCAAGAAGGCGAAACAAAATGGCGGCTTAATAAAATATTTAAAAATTCAACCTAAAAACTACTTAATAAACTGCTAGCCACTTGAAACAGTTCACCTGCATTTTATGGTAAAATTTGAGTTCGAATGTTTTTAAAACGAGACGAGATACTGAGGTACGGTTTTCAGCTGTATCTTGCAAATTTTATTACGTATAACCGATGTTAGGCGTAAAACTTACCTAAGCAAAACAGTTATTTATACACGGTGTTAAACAAGACATTACAAATTTTTTATTTGTTCCGAAAATCTACAAAAACAATTTTTTTAGTTCTAATTGTTAGATTAGCGTAACCCTTGGTGAAATTGTAAATAACAATTTCAAACTTTTTTTAAAATTTTTAATATTTTTTGAGATATGATTTTTTTTCTCAAAAAAATTAATTTTCTACATAATAAGCTGTAACGTTTTATTAGCCATTTGATGTAAACTTTTCTTGCTAGAGGGCCTTTATGTCATATTTTTTTTATAATGTGCACGGTCTGCACTACCCAGAAAATATACAGGGTGTGAAAAAAATGTGGCAAGGTTAGTTAAAAACCTAGCAATCCTAAAGATCATGTACGTGTATTTCAACAACCTGTAGCACAAAAAAAATTTAAATTTTAAAGTTTTTACTTAAGTTTTAAGGAGTACCGAGTATTTTCTCCAAACGGTTTTTTAATTTTCTCTCTGGGTTTATTTTTTAAAAAAATACAGGTGTTGATTTTACAGCCAAAGTTACCAACATCGGGTAACATAAGAGACATGTAACAGGCTGCCACCTTTTTGGTTTTAGAAATATCAAAAAAATTAAACTTAAGATGTTTCTATAACTTGAGAAGAGGTAAGTTTTCTATAAAAAAGTAATTAAAAGTTACTTCCGGTTTTATCTGAAGTGACCCCTACTTTTTTATTTTAAGTAGAACCCTGTACATTTTTTTAATTATCGTATTCTTTTTTAATTTTCTTTCTGACTTTATTATTTTAAAAAATACAGGTGTTGATTTTACAGCCAAAGTTACCAACATCGGGTAACACAAAAGACATGTAACAGGCTGCCACCTTTTCAGTTTTAGACATATCAAAAAAATTAAACTAAAGACGTTTCTATAACTCGAAAAGAGGTAAGTTTTCTATGAAAAAGTAATTAAAAATTACTTCCCGTTTTACCTGAAGTGACCCCTACTTTTTTATTTGAAATAGAACTCTGTGCATTTTATTAATTATCGTATTCAGCTTAAAATTAGCTTATCAACGATATATCACAAGGTAACTTTTGCTTCTAAAATGGCGGCTGGACAGTCTTTTTTTGAAAATGCAACTTTGACGTTGCATGATAAAAATGCAGTCACTTTTTACAAAATACTTTTTTTAAACAGTCCAAAATAAGCTTAGTTTTTATGTTTTTAGACACTTCAACGATGTTTAATCGTTTTGGGAAATAATAGAATTTTTAATTTTTTTTCACTTTTTGTTTTAAATACCGAATGAGCAATTTACTCCGATATTTTTTATTGGCACCTTGTATAATTCTTCACATTCATTTTCTTCCCAAAAAAACTTTTTTAAAATGTAATGCATAGTATCAATATGCAATTATCAAAATAGCAAAAACGTTGGTAAATTTGTTAGAGAGAAAATTAAAAAATCGTTTGGAGAAAATATTCACTATCACTTAAAACTTAAGTAAAAACTTTTAAATTTGAATTCTTTTTTATGCTACAGGGTGTTGAAATATACGTACATGATCTTTAGGTTTGCTAGGTTTTTAACTAACCTTACTACATTTTATTCACACCCTGTATATGTTCTCCGTAGTGCAGACTGTGCACATTATAAAAAAAGATATGACTTAGGGGCCCTCTAGCAAGAAAACTTCACATCAAATGCCTAATGAAAAGTTACAGCTTATTATGTAGAAAAATTAAATTTTTTGACAAAAAAAATCATATCTCAAAAAATTTAAAACAATTTGTTTTTTACAATTTTACCAAGGATTAAGCTAATCTAACAATTAGAACTAAGAAACTATTTTTGTAGATTTTCGAAACAAATAAATAGTTGAAAAAGTCTTGTTTAACTCCTTGTAAAAATAACTTTTTAGCTTAGGTAAGTTTTATGCCTAACATCGGTATATGTAATAAAATTTGCAAGATACATTTTAGCTTAGGTAAGTTTTACGCCTAACATCGGTTATATGTAATAAAATTTGCAAGATACAACTTAAAACCGCACCTCAGTATCTCGTCTCGTTTTAAAAATATTCGAACTTAAATTTTACCAAGAAATGCAGGTGAACTGTTTCACGTGGCCAGCAGTTTAGATTGATTTCAAATTTGATGCAATAATTAATTTTGGTATAGAGATGAACTGATAAAATTGTGGTACGAATTCAAGGTGTCTCACTATGGAAAATGGTATAACAAATGCATATCAAAAATGCATTCTACCAATGTACCAACCAAGGTGTTTTGTTAATTTGATTTACTAGTATGCATATTATACTTTAATATAATGTAGATATTTTACAAAATATAACTAAAACGTTTAATTTTTTTAGTGTTAAATGAAGATTGTTGTTTTCTTAGAAATAAATAGGTATCTTATTGAATTTTGTAAACAGATACGCACTATTATACATTTTTGGAAAGCTTATCTCATTAGTTTTTACAACTGAAATTTTTTGATTTTATAGAAAAATATCTGCATGAATTTTTAAAGAAAGAACTGTGGAGAAGAAACTTAAACTTTAAGTTTGCCGACATTTTTAGCAGTTACCCACATTTTCCAACACCTCGAATATTATGTCCATTTGTAGCTCAGTAATACATTAGTCACATTCAAAAAAATCAGCTGCAGCATCTTGCTTTAATGACAAGTCGTGACCCTAAAAAGACCTGAAATTCGAAGTTCACATCCTACCCCCACCCTCTAGCTCCTGAACGGCTTTACATTTGAACCCCACCTTCAAAAAAAGTGTTTAAAAAAATTTCTTCTTGGAAAAAAAAAATTCGGTGGCTGGTCGAGCGATACCTTATTTAAAAGGTTTTTTCATTCGGGCATGGCGGCGTATCAAAAATTTGATTTCTATTTTTTTTTTGGTATTGCAGAAACAAACATCAATAGTATCAATCAATCATCAATAACAACAAGTTATACCTGTTGAATTAAAATGACTTTTTCCAAAAAATTTCATTTTTTTAGTTTAACTGGTACTAATATTATAAAATTGTCAGACATTCATGTCTCTTTCTAACATAATGAGTTCTGCAAAATGCAAAAAAATAATTTGAAATAAGTGTGTTGCGTTATTGGTTTTGGAATATCGGAAGCTTTTAAAATCTGAAATAAAACATCCAGGTCCGTATTTGAAAAAAAAAGTTGAAGATGTTATCTCAAAACCGAAACGTCAGAATTAAAATCGGAATGCAGATATATTAAGATCAAAATACAAGAGTTCTAACCACACTGCACCACAACTTGTTACGTTCTGGACGCGCGTTTCGCTAACCAAGTTAGCATCATCAGCAGATGATGTAAACTAAAGTAACTCATCCTAACCGAGACTATTTATAGGTAAATGTGGTCACACTTGGTTGCACCCGACTGCACCGTTTTCAAGTAAACAATAGAGGGGACTATAGGGAATAGGCCCTCTGTCTTTATTTAGGGCTTCCTTACCACATTTAACTATTTCTATACTCTCAAATGAATCCAATAATCTATTATTAGATACATTTTTAATCAACTTAAGATTATTTATTCCTATTCGGTGATTGTTTTCCAAAACATGTTGGGCAACGCTTGACTTTTCTGTTCTTCCGTATCTTAAATTTGCCATGTGCTCTTTAAAACGAATGTTTATGGGGCGTTTAGTTTGCCCAACATATTTTAGATCGCAGTCATTACAGCTAATTTCATAGCGCCACTCCTCTCCCTCAATTCGACTTTGTCTTTGGGGTTTCCGAGGAGATTTTTCAAACTGTTCTCCGTTTTGTAGGCTACTCTAAAACCTACGTTTTTAAATACTTTTTCTAGACCTCCCGTATATCTGGGATCATATGGGATTACTATGAACTTATTGGAAGCCTCAGGTGTTTGAAGAGTAGTGGCATCTTTTAACATTTTCTTATGCTTATGTCTATTTACTAATTTATGTACAAAATTATCACTATATCCATTACTTTTAGCTATATTTTTAATCCGATTCATTTCATTGTTAAAACGTTCTTTACTTAAATTGACTAACCTGTGAGTTAAGAAATGGAATGCTGCCATTTTGTGTTGACGGCAATAAAATGAGTCGGATGTTATATACTTATCAGTATTAGTAAATTTTCTATAAATATCAAATTCTAATTTATCGTTATTTCTAATAACTAACGTGTCGAGAAAAGCTAATTGCCCATTGTTCTCCTTTTCGTACGTAAAATTAATGGAAGGATATTTATTGTTTAATGTTTCTAAGAAAGTGTCCACATTTTCTGTTTTAGTATCAAAAATTGCAAATATATCGTCGTATCTATACCACACCCTTGGAAAATACTTCAGTTCTTTTTTGAATTGGGTTTCTAATCTGCCCATAAACAAATTTGCAAGGAACGGAGATAAGCAATTGCCCATCGCAGTTCTCTGAAGTTGTTTATAATATTTATTGTTAAACTGAAAAAAATTTTGATTCATACATAATTTCGCGAGAAGTAAATATTCATCAATAATTTCTTTCTTCAAATTATTGATTTCAAGTAGTTCCTTTAGGTACTGTAAAGCAAGTGGTATGGGTACACTAGAAAACAATGAGCTTACATCAAAAGATATTAAAATTTCACCTTCTTTTAAGTGAACAGTCTTAATTTTATCTAAGAATTTAAACGAGTTAGTAACCTCATAGTTATCATACGAGATATTTAATTTGCTGAATTCTTCTACTAACCATTTGAAATATTGTACGTTGGTGATCCAACAGCTGAAACAATAGGTATCATGGACTTCCCAGGTTTATGGATTTTGGGAAGGCAATACAGTTTAGATAACTGTGGGTTACTATGTGTTAGTTTGAATTTTAGTTTATCGGACACAAGGTTTATATACTGTTTTAAAGTACTTTTTACTTCTGTTATCATTTTTGATAAAGGGTTTTTCTCAATTAAATCGTAAGGACCAGTTTGAATCAAATTGTCTACTCTTTCAAAATAATCTGTTTTGTCTAGTATAACAACCTTATTCCCTTTGTCAGCTTTTAAATAAAAACATTCTTTTTTCTTCAGTCCCTGGATAACTTTAGTATTTTTCCGAGAAACATATTTTGACTTGTTAACAACGTTTTTTGAGATTTGATTTGCAAGCCTCTCTAATGAATCCCTTAGTTGACTCTGGCACGTATTGAATGGAACTTTCGATATTCCCTATAATAGTTGGTAAACTATTTTTTTCTGGATGCTCTGCAAAATTCAAACCTTTATTCAAAAGAGCGATTTCTCTATTATCAAAGGACTGAGAAGAAAGATTTTCTACAATGTTCCCGACTTCCGAAGAAATTTGTTTTTGTGGTTTCAACTTTCTCAGTTTGTTTTTAAGTGAACACATTTTCTTCAAAAATTTGGCATCGACAACTATAAACATTTTTCTTTGGAAATCTAACCATTGTTCAAATTCTAAATTACTAAGCTTATAAGTGAGCTTTTTAAATAATCTGTATGCTTCAATTTCAAGCATACTTCGTTTGCTATACAGATTTTTATTTTCTAAATCTAGCCACTTTTGTTTGGCGAAAGATTCAACCTTCCCAGTAATGGGTGATTGTTTAGGCATCTTGATTGAAATGAATTTAGGGGAAACTGAAAAAACTTGCATGATTTTAGAAACCAAATATCTGCTGCTATTAACCTAATTTTAGTACAGTACTTACAATAAAGGTTTTGTTCCGTTGACCGTGAAGTCATGTTAAGTCCTAACACTGGAACCTGTGTTGGAAGATAGATCAAAATACAAGAGTTCTGACCACACTATACCACAACTTGTTACGTTCTGGACGCGCGTTTCGCTAACCAAGTTAGCATCATCAGCAGATGATATAAACTCAGTTTAGGTTAGTTAGGATAGGTTACTTTAGTTTATATCATCTGCTGATGATGCTAACTTGGTTAGCGAAACGCGCGTCCAGAATGTAACAAGTTGTGGTGTAGTGTGGTTAGAACTCTTGTATTTTGATCTATCTTCCACAGGTTCCATTGTTAGGACATGCAGATATATTGTATCGTCCACAAAAATTTGCCTCAATAAGCAAACGGTTTGCATCCTGTCTTAGTTTTTTATAAACTATCGAATAACACTAGGGATATAGACATTGTTTGGCTGAAGGTTGCATCGTTTGGATTCTGTAGGAAATGAAAGAGGAAAAATTGTCATTTTTGAAATGTCAATATTTCAGAAACGGAGAAAGATAGACCTGGGGTATGTTATAATAAATATTTCTAAAATTCCCCGTAGAAACCAAATATGGCATAATATATAGGGTGTTTCATTAAAAAAAAACCAAAGTTGTCAATTTTTGACAGCGTTGCAACGTTTATTTGTTTTTGTTAGCAAATTCTTACAATTTAAAAGAAACCTTACAACTTTATTTGTATTTGTGCTCATTCATATTCATAATTTCATATTATAACAAAACCGCCAGAGCTAGTCAAAATATGAGGTACTACCTGTACTCTGTAAACACCAGTGTGATATTTAATGGTGGGGGGGTTGGAGGTTAAACGCCCCCAGGACCAATTTTAGTTAAGCTACAATTATAGAAGTAGTAGAAATAGTATAAAGTAAGAATTTTTTTCAGGATTGGCGGGCTAAACCCCTCTCCCCCAGAGTGAGTTTGACTTATAGTTATAAAGTAATGACTTTTTTTTCTGGTTGTTGAAATTTTTCTTCGTCTCAAAACCCCCCAGAAGCGAAGTCTATATACACTACTAGTACACACTATACATATATTACTATGTAACACAAACTGGCTACACATTATAAAAGTTCGTTCTTTCTTATTTTTTTCAAGTAGGAATACTGTGTTCTTTTGGTAAAACTGAATTAATGTGCATCCTATATAGTCTATTAGTTTCATCTTATTTTTTTGAAAGATTATTTCGAAAATAGGCTTAGTGGAGGCGAGGATGCTTAAATAAACTGTATATGCAGGCAATTAATTTTAATATAATGTTCAGATTGTTATAGTTTGAATACCAGGTTAAAGAAAATCATCAATAAGCAAACCAAATCAAAAAAAACTTATTATCCAATTTATGTCAAATTTTTCACAAAAATCAACCGTTATATAGGAGTGAACTCGTAACAATTTGGTAAAATTTCAAATTTTGTCCAAGTATTAAGTATGATATAGCGATAAATTTGTAAAACTGTAGTAGAAATTCCAGATGGCGAAATAAAATTGCGGCCAAATGAATTCTCAAAAAAATTAACGTAAAAACTTTTTATTCAAATGAATTCTTAAAAAAATTAAAAAAAAATTAACGTAAAAACTTTTTATTCAATTCACATAGAGAGAAACTGGTAAACTGGTTCATTAATCCTAATAAAAGGAAATATTCATAACGAGGGAAGTTTTGGGTAAAGCAAATTTACCGATTTTTTCAATTCTAGAAAAACATAGACGATGGCGTTGATTCTAAGATTCAAAAAACACTTTTGCTGCGACATATTATTATTTATCAATCCTCCGTGCAACTTGATTTATATTAATTTAGTATAGATCGATGAGCAGCAGATGTAAAACCTTACATCTTCAAAATTTAATTCGAGTGAAAATTTACACTGACAAATTCCATTTATCCGTCGTAATAACTAAATTAAATCCGTCAATTGCAAATATCTGGTAATCCTCTGTCCCCTTATAAAATATAAATCTGTATATGGAATGGAATGTGACGAGGTTCACAGCGGGATTTGAGGGAGAGCTCGAACCCCTGTCGGCGGTATAGAGGTGTTCAGTTAACACGGCCTTAAGCCGATAATAAAATTTTATTTAGTCCATCTCGCACTGTCGATCAATCATTTCGTAGAAATTTAATGGCATAATCGACCCCAATATGTGTCCGTTTGAACACTTTTTAATATATTTTCATAACGTCAACAGTACTAAGGATTAAATAAAATGAAACAAACAAAAATAATGTATCATAATGTATAACCCTTATAGAGAATTTCGAATTGGTAAAACTAAATATATATATTTTTAAATTGCCTTAACCTTTGCGGCATTTGCGGAATTTAAACTCCACTATTATTAAATAATTACGAAATCATAGTGGCGGATTCATGTTTTAAGAGGAAAACTGTTTTTGGGTTTTTCGCCACAATTATAATACAAAATGTAAACATTAAAAAAATTGTATCTATTTTCCTTAAAAGTTTAATATGCAGTATTTAGTCCTTCTTATGAAGAAACCCCGAGTATTGAAAAATATCTATTTTTTGGATGTTTCGAGAAAAATTCTACCCCCGTCTTCAGCAAAACTAAAAATAAAACACTAAAAGCAGTATATTACGTATGTTTTGTATCAGAAATATAACCAGAATGACTAATCTCTAACAGAGTGTCAATTTAAAGGTGCTATTTTTTAATTGTTAAAATAATATGAAAAAATATGTGTATCTAGAGTATTTTCATTTTAATTTATTGTATTTTGAGGTGTCCTTTTTTATTTCAGTAATTAGCAAATTTGATCATGTGTTATTAAAACTAACAGAACAAGATGCTACACAATTATCTTTATTTAACAATATTAATGCACTCTATTTTATTTTACGTTTTTTGAAACATTGTTCTTTTGTCAAAATACCTACTAGAAGCATTCCAACTAATTTTATGAATGTTGTCTAGTGCATATAAGTGTGAAATATTTTTTAGATATATTTAATCAACAGCAAAACTTATGGTACGATCGGGGATCGAACACCCATCTCTGGATGTCTAGCCCATTGCTCTAAGCAATTGCGCTATCGTACCACTGATAAGCAATTCGTTAGAACTTGTACATATTCAAATCCACCAGTATCATAACTATTGTTGATCCTGCCAAATATTCTAACCTTATGGGGCGGCGTTCCTGACTGGACGTCAAATCTGACATCCCTATTAGGTACCGTACCATAGCTTTTGCTGTTGATCAAATATTTCTAAAAAAATATTTGACAGTTTAAAAAACAAATTAAAAAAAATACTTGGCTTATACGGGCATAACGTAAAAATTATAAATTTACTAATATGGACGGTACCTAATAGCGATGTCAGATTTGACGTCCAGTCAAAAACACCGCGCGATATACTTAGAATATTTGGCAGGATCAACAATGGTTATGATACTGGTGGGTACTTGTACATATTCATTTGAATATCATACATTGAATTGCTTATCAGAGATACGACAGCGTAATTGGTTAGAGCAATGGGCTAGAGATCCAGAGGTGCGGGTTCGCTCCCCCACTTGCACCATAACTTATGCTGTTGATTAAATATTTCTAAAAAAGTTATCTAGTGCATGTTGGCAAATATTTGATTATTCAAATTCTCTATTTTTTATATAAGTTTGCTCTTACGTTAAAACGTTTACTTATTGGTTTTATTTTATCTGATAAGTTAGATATGTATGGTATAAGGAGGTTTTTAATTGGCCTATTTTGGATTTGTTTGACATTTGGATTCTCAAATTCATAAAAACATTTTTTAATGAAATCATTAGGATAATTATTTTGATTTATAACATCTTTTATAAAATTTTTTCTTCAACAAATGTTTTTATTTTTGCTCTATCATCTAGATTTTTTACAGCTCCCTTTTTAAGCATGATTGGATGATTTGAGTAAAAAATTAAGTATCTGTTTTTGTGTGTAGGTTTTCGGTTTACTTTTGTTTCAAAACTGTGTTTGTCTTTTTTGATAAGTATGACTAAAAATGGTAAAAGTTGTTAGTCTATTTCTTTTTTAATAGTACATTTAATTGTGCAGTGTTAAAATGATCGTCATGTTCATAGATACAAAAAATGCCATTAATGTATCTCCACCAAACAAGTGGCTTATGATTGTAATTTTAAACAAAATATAACTCATGGTTTTCCATAAAATTATTATTTAGTAAAGGAGATAGACTCCATAGCCTTGCCAAAATTTTGTTGGTAATATTCATTTTTATATTGAAAATAAGTGTTTTTTTTTACACAAAAGGTTAATAATTCTGGAATAGTATTAATGTTGAATGATGTACATTCACCAGGATTGTTATCATTCTCAAGTTTATTTCTTACAATGTTTAAAGTTTTATCTACAGGTATATTTTCTAAAAAAACTAACGATATCACAACTTACCAGTGTATTATTTATATTTATTTGAATATTAGACAATTTCTCTAGGAAGTGTTGTGAATTTTTTATATATGAATCAGTATTACCTTCTAGCGGCTTTAATATATTTACAAGAAACTTAGCTAAGGGATGTGTCGGTAAGTTTATGCTACTTACTATTGGTCTTTATGATATGTTTGATTAGCGAACTATTGGTACCCCATATAAATGTAGTGTTTTACTATATTTTGATGTTAATGTAAAGCGTTCAATATCTATAAATTGGTTTTTATGTTTTTTAAGCATAGTGTATATTTGTCTTTCTATGTGTTTTGTTTGTTCTTTATTTAATTTCGAGTAAGTGTCTTCGTTTATAAGTGAGGTTATTTTTTGATCATACCCATTACAATCTGGTAAAAGAGTGGCATTATTATCTGCTGGAAGAATTTTAATTATGTTGTCTGGAGTGTTTTTAGCGTTTTTGGTTCTATGGGGGTGAGATTTTGTCTAATTTTAAGTGTTTTTTTCAAGAGTAATTTTAGTTCTAATTCTAAATTCATCTGATCATCTGGTAGATTTTGAGCCGTTTCTTCAATTGTTGAATTGATATCAAACTTAGGAACTGTTTATGTGTAACTGAGAAATTTAAATCTTTAGAAGGAATAAGTTTTTCAGACTCTAAAATTTCTCTATTTGATAAATTAACTACAGTTTTATTATCATTATTTCTAAGATAATTCATTTTTTATTTAATTTCTCTTGTAAATGTTTATTAAATTTATTTAGGTGAATTTGTTTTTGTTTTTCAAAATTTTGTTTATAGCTATATTGACCACAGTTACATATGTGAATAAAATCATTTAAAGAAATTTGTTCATGTAAATATCTCTTTATGTTATCAATTTCAACGTTAATTTAAGTTTTATTTATTGTATGAAATTATATTCTTTCTCAATAGGCTTTACTTGCTCTTTTTAAGATTTTATTTGCCCTATTATTGTTATAAGATGGTTTATTTTAAGAAATCTGGAATTAAGTTAATATTCCTACATTTACATAAAAAAGTAAGACTATTTTTAGATTGTTGTAGTTTTTTAAATTTATTTTCTAAATTAAGAAAAACAAATATTAAGCCTATGCCTGTCTAGTAAATAATTACGAAATCATAGTGGATGATTCATGATTTAAGAAGAAAACTAGGTATTTTTGGGTTTTTTGCCACAATACAAATTTAAAACATTAAATTTTTACCTTAGAAGTTTAATATGCAGTCCAGTTCTGGGTCCACTATAAACGTACCGGAGAAACGACACTGAAAAAACTTTTTGGACGTTTCGGGGGAAATTCTACCCCTGTCTTCAGCAAAACTAAAAATAAAAAGCTAAAAGAAGTATGTTACTTATGTTTTGTATTAGAAATATAAGAATGTCAATTAATGTCAATTTAAAGGTGTTATTTTTAATTATAAAAATGAAATATGTGTACCTAGAGTATGTTCATTTTAATTTATTGTATTTTGAGGTGTCGTTTTTTACTTCAGTATTTAGCACCATGTGTTATTAAAATTAACTGCTACACATTCTCTTTATTTAACAATATTAAGGCACTTTCTTTTATTTTACGTTTTTTGGAACATGGTTATTTTACCAAAATACTAGAAGTATTTTATGAATGTTATCTAGTGCATCATGGCAAATGTTACAAAAACAAAACTTAAGAATGAAGCAAAAGAATAAAATTCCGTGTCAATGCAATAAATTTTATATAGATGAAACCTCCAGGCCATTGGTCAAAAAAATTATAGAACACCATAAAAAATAGGAAATTTCAAAAACAAACTTTTGCTAACATGCACTAGATAACAATAAAAAAATTATTTGGAATTAGAATAGTATTTTGGCCAAAGAAGCATGCTCCGAAAAACGTAAAATGTAGCATCTTGTTCAGTTAATTTTAAGATCACCTCAAAATACAGAAAATTAAATTGAACATACTCCAGGTACACATATTTCTTCACCTCATTTTAACAATTAGAAATAACACCTTTAAATTGTTTTACATTCTGTCAGAGATAAGCCATTCTGGTTATATTTTTGTTACAAAACAGAAGTTTTTGCTTTTAGTTTTTTATTTTTAATTTTGCTGGAGACGGGGGTGGAATTTCCAAAAACATTAAAACATTCAGGCCATTAGCCAAAAGAACACCAAACTTACATATAAAATAGAGAATTTAAAAATCAATGCACTAGATAACCATAAAATAATTGGAATGCTTCTAGTATTCTGGGAAAATAACCATGTTCCAAAAAACGTAAAATAAAAGAAAGTGCCTTAATATTGTTAAATAAAGATAATTGTGTAGCGGCTAATTTTAATAACACATGGTTAAATTTGCTAAATACTAAAGTAAAAAAGGGTACCTCAAAATACAATAAATTAAAATGAACATACTCTTAGTACACATATTTTATTTTAACAATTAAAAATAACATCTTAAAATTCATACTCATTGACATTCTGTCAGAGATTTTCCATTCTGGTTATATTTTTAATACAAATAAGTAATATACTTTTGTTATTTTTAATTTTGCTAAAGACTGGGGTAGAATTTCCCCCGAAATGTCCAGAAAATAGATATTTTTCAGTGTCGTTCCTCGGGTACGGTTCATAGTGGACCCAGAACTAAAGATTGCATATTAAACTTTTAAGGTAAATAGATAATTTTTTTTAATGTTTTAATTTTGTGCTATAATTGTAGCGAAAAACCCAAAAATAGTTTTCTTCTTAATTCAATATTATTATTTAGATGTTTTTGAACCAAATTAGCACATTATAAGCAAGTGGCAACAAAATTGAATGCTTATTCAAACGCAAAAGGAACCGAATACAAGGACCAGAGTTGACAAAAATCGGTAGTAATATTTATAAAAAATAAAAGAAAAACAGCCAATGTGTCTGTAACATGAAGAAATCTGGACAGCGCATGATGAAAATCGGTCACGGGAAATTTACCACTGAATAATATTCATTATTGTATAGTGTGGCATACTGGGCAAAGCTGTCAGAAAAAAGTATCTTTGTTGCTTTAGAGTAGCTTAGTTACTTTAAAGTATCTAAGTAACTGTATCTCAGTTCTTTTATTTTTTGGCAAAAAGTGCTTAGTATTTTAGATGCCTTTTAAAAAGCACTGTATCTTGTAACTTAAAAAAGTATCTCAGATACCGAAAAGTATCTTAGATACCGAAAGGTAACTTAAATACCGGGAAGTATTTAAGATGCCAAAAACTAATTAAGTCACCTCGAGAAAAGTTCCCTTAGAGGAATTACGACTCCCGGCTCCGGAATTCATAACAATCCCGACTCATTGTTGAAATCATGAAAAATGACGATTTTTAACAATCCCGGCTAGACGTCTTATTTTTAAGCTGCCAACAGTGTCAACCGGTATTCGCAGTAATACCGGCTAATAGAAAGTGGGGGTTAGGTTAGCGTTTTCTATTGTTGCCATTGTTGGTACTATAGTGTTTTGTGAAAATCTATTTTACCAGATTACTAGAAGGTAAGTATTCAGTCTCACTCGGAATTAAACTATTCGCACAGGGGGCAAAGAAAAAGTAACTTTTAAATTGAACTCATTTATACACAGAGTGGGATGATAAAATAGGTCTCATCTTATCGGTTCAAGTATTTATTTCTACTAAAAGTTGTAGGTTGATGAGACAAATCGTAGGTTATTGTTGTGACAAAACGCGATTATTAGGGTATTTTTTACGATTTATTACAAAAACTGATATTTTTCTAAACTTTTTTAAGCTTAAATAGAAATTTTATTGCAGAGTTCAAAGGAAACAACTTTAAAATAGCATATTTTGTGTATGTATACAGGGTAATATCAATTCCGACTAAGGATAATAATAATATTGTTACACTGTAGTCATTTTTACGTTGTACTTTATACGTTTTGATGCTTTTATGTATTATTCTATTTTATTTAGAATTATATTTTGTTTTGTTTTAAAGTCAAAAAATAATTGGATAAAGTGCCTATGTTCTATAAGATTCAATATATACCTCTTCTATTAATCGTTTATTGTTTTTTTAAGTGTTTGTTGTCTTTATGTCAACTGTCGTAAAAATACCATTGTCGCTAATTCTGGGGTTATTAATGTTTAAACATACAGATTTTCCTTTTTCCTAAATTAATTAAGATAAGAAATACATTACCTAACCTAATAGGTTACGAAACTTAATACATAATATACAAAGTAACTAAGAACATATCTTATTAAGTATCTTAAAAAGTAACTTAAGATAAGTAAACTACATACCCAAAGTAACTTCAGAAACTTTTTCTAAGTAACTAGATACTTTTTCAAAGTATGTTTGACAGCTTTGATATTGAGAAATGTGCATAAATTTAGGTATATTTTAAAAAAGTGCAAGGTATTGAGGTGTGCTCTACCCTAATAGAATCAGGAGGGCCCTTATATGTGTACAATAAAAACAACAAAATAAGCTTTTTACGATGATCGGCTGCTATGGGTATTAAAGAAGGCCTAGATAATAGATTCTTGATAGCAACGAGCCTGAGGTTGCTTTACAGGTTTTAGAATCAGCAATTCAAAATTCTTTAAAGATGTAAATTAATTATACGCCAAAATAATAATAGACTGTGTATTGACTATTTCACAGAGGGTTAAAACAAATGTTAATAATTATATGGCATATCTCCAAAATGTCTTAATACATTTAAGTTCATTTAACTTTATTACGATAATAGCTACTTTTCTGCAATTTTCTATTAACCAATAATCAAATTTGCTGTTCAGCAAGGTTCCCGTATTGATGCAGCTAATCGGTGGTCGCCAAAATGATCAGACCTCAATCCACTTGACTATTTTATATAACCAGATAACTTTTTACTTTGCAGGTCCTTCTATAAGAATTACTTTTTTTATTCGAAACAGTTTTAATGCCCGCGTCCTGTTTAAAAACTTGCCGAATAAAGGCAATAGAAAGTAAAATGGAGCCCCATCCCGAAATATACATGGATGCTCAAGCATGTATTAAAAATCATTATAATTCTGTCGTCGTTTCTACTCCGTATGTTAGTTGTGAGTACGTCACATCTGCTTTTGCGTTAATTATCAACGTATAATTATATTTTGTCAAACTTTTTTGAGGGACTTTTTACATAAGTAACATTTTCTCCAGAAATCAATCTAAAGCATTTATTTAATTTGGATATTTAAATGCACATTTTTGTTGATTTTTTATGGCATGTTTGAATATTTCGTTGACTGGTTAGCATAGTTATTCATATGAATATTTTTTGTAATTATTTAATCTGTGCCACCTTTAATTCCCATTTAATATTAATCACATTATTATAATTTACTTCTATGTTAGCAATGTAATCATATTTTATTATATTAAACCAAAGGCGACTAACAAATTTTTCTCCAAATTTTTATAACAAAATCACAAGTAATTTGTTCAAAAAAAGGTTTAGATATGAACCCATCTTTATTATAAAATCACATTTAAATTATGAGTTTAAATTCTGTGTAAAGAAATACCACAAAACATTAATCTTTCCTATGTTATTCAAGGCAGGGAGCAAAGTTGAAACGGATATGTAAATTTCGGTTCTAAAATTGATAAGTATTACAAAGACAAATAATACTGGTGCACAGTGTCCCTTTAGGTGATAGTGGGCGAAGGCGCGCGTAAGGTGCACCACCAACTGATAAAGCGTTAAACAGTTCCACCTGTACCCCTCAAGGCCCCCCTGGCACGTGGGTGGATAGTAGGCAGGTGACTGCTGGCGTTATGCTCTCTTATAATATGAGTTATGGTAAGTGTGTTTAATGCAAATGGTTCGGCATAATAAATCATTGGCCTCAGGGTTCGAGAAGAATAAAGATATTAAGATAACACTAAACTCAAAATTAATCAATGTGTTATTTAGGATTTTCTAATTATTATTCTCGTATAGGGCTAATGGCAGGTCAAACGTTTAACGGGATATTATGAGTTTCTAACAAAACTTATTTTATTGCTTAAAATGGCATTCTATGGAAATACTTATTTTTTCGCTATTTACCTTTTTTCTGCATGAGGCCAGGTTTTTAAAAATATTCAACATCTGGTACATTTGTCCTTCTTCAAGCCATTTATTAGATATTGACTTAAACTCGAGGCATGTTTCTTATTTAAGGATCAATATTATCTTTGTGGTTGTGTCTCCCCTTTTCAATGTCAATATTATAAAGAGATTGTTACATTCCCAGATACTAAATAACAACATTAAATGATACTTTTTGAACAATGAATTAATTTAGATTTTTAGCATGCTACGTACCTGTAATGTAATAAAAAAATAGAAGACATAACTAGGAACTAGCTATCTGTTTTAAATGTTTTTTAACTCTTTTTCATATTGTGTGCATATTTAAAACATAAAGCGTTTTTCTCTGGCTTCGCCAGTAGCTCGCAATTCTCGCACTATTTACAACCAAAATTCTAACTATGGAGATTTTATAATTATTTTATTAAATAAAAATGTTATTCTCAGTACCTTCAAAAAATCTAAATAAACATTTGCTTTTCGATGCAAAATGCGGGTCGCTAGGGTTAATTTTTCAAGGTGGGACATTTTTTTTTTGGATTTCTGGATGGATGGAAGTTCATTAACGGGCAATACCGGAGCACGGGATGTTGCTTAAAAAAATATTTGCCGAAATACCTCCAAAATATGCAAATATCTGTTGATCTATCTGTCTTGAGTGCCGTGAGCGGTGGTGAAAATAGATATACATCTCGAAAAGTATAGAAATATCAGGAATCCTGTCCAAATAAAGCTATAGCAAGTATTTTATATAGGAAATGAAGGTCGATATAATACAAAATATAAATATATAGATGGTGTGGAGATTTAAAGGTCTGTATATTTATGTTTTAGTTATTAATAAGCAACGTCTTCCAGTATATTTAGAAGAGGCTGGTAACGCAGATTCGGAATAATTATTGCTTTTTCGATATTCGCAGGAGTTAGTAGTAATTATATTCTTATTTTTTAGTACGTTATATGGTTTTGTGATATATATTTATATACGGAGTGTTAAAGCAATCTGGATCGGAGTAGTGGCAGTAACCGAGGTATTCAACGCAGTTTTTATTTAATTTATGACATTAAATATTGTGTATATGAAATCGCCGCTTTTTGTAATTTCTCAAGTTGTTGCGCTCGCGGTCGATCATGCTTATACTGACTGATAATTCATCATCAATGACCATTAAAATATAAATGAGGTAATTATTTTGACAGGGTAAAATTTTTGAAGTCATTGATTATGGCTTGTGTATTGTTTGTATGTTGTGTTTCTAAGTATTCTTCCGATTCTGTCTCCTTAAAATGACCCTATATACGAAAAATTACCTTTGTATGCAAAAAAATAAAATATGTTTTACCGTTTTTTAGAAGAGCTAAGCGTTATGGATATATAAAATATTTGTATGTTTGGAGATTCTTGTATTCCCAAGGGCAACCCTGTATAGTGTCGAAAATATTAAATGTAGAAAGTTATAAAAGAAATTTGATATGTTTCACCATTTCTTTTTTATTTTTAGGTAGCCCCCTAGGACTACACTGTATATTTTAAAAAAATGTTTTGATGAAAAAATAAAAGATACTTCTTATTTTTTTATATAAAAATGGTTACTTGAACATTTTTTTTGTTTTCCTTGTATAATGAAAAAATATTTTACGTACAAAAAATAAAATAAATTTGAAGTATTTTTTGAAGTATTTCGCCGAATTTATTTTTATAAATATTACATGTAAACGAAACAAAAATGCAATATCTCCGTCAATGACTTCAACAATTTTACCCTGTCAAAATAATTACTCCATTTATATTTTAATGGTCATTAATGATGAATTATCAGTCAATATAAGCATAATAGACCGCGAGCGCAACAACTTCAGAAACTATAAAAAGCGGCGACTTCATATACACAAAATTTAATGTCATAAATTAAATTAAAACTGCTGTTAAATCCCTCGGTTACTGCCACTACTCCGATCCAGATTGCTTTAACCCTCCGTATATAAATATATCACGAAACCATATAACGTACTAAAGTGAGTGTGACTTTAAATACCCCATAGGCACAAAATAAGAATATAATTATTACTAACTCCTGCGAATATTAAAAAAAGCAATAATTACTCCGAATCCACTTTACCAGCTTCTTCTAAATATACTGGAAAACGTTACTTATTAATAACTAAAACATAAATATACTGACCTTTATATCTCCACAGCATCCATATATTTATTTTTTTTATTATATCGACCTGCATTTCCTATACAAAATATTTGCAATAGCTTTGTTTGGGCAGGATTCCAGATATTTTAATACTTTTCGGGATGTATATCTATTTTCACCACCGCTCACAGCATTCAAGACAGATAGATCAACAGATATTTGCAAATTTTGGAGACATTTCGGCAAATTTAATTAATTTAAGCCACATCCCGTGTAATACCAGAATAAGCCAAGAAGCCATAGAAATTGAAAAACAAGGTGATTTGAATAAAAGAGACGAATCATTAAAACTACCAATAGTATGGAAGACAATAATCGACAAATCAAAAATCGCAAAAATTCAAGGGCAATTAGTGCAACAACAACCCCACCATCCGGAAAACATAAATAACGATCAACGGCCGCGCAGATATAACTCTCGGCCCCGGGGGGAAGCGTCGCAGTCACCAACACTTCAGTCTCTATTCGGACGCGATGCATGTCGATTATTTATTTATATTTGAATGATAGGTAGCAAGTTAGTGGTTTGCCAGGCAACTCATAGCACAGTTCTAGGTAAAAAGGTGTTCCTATCGTAGTACGTTTTTTTTTTAAATTTAAAGATAATTTTTTGCTATTTTTTAATTTAAACCTTAGAGAAGAATCAGACATTCAAAGTGATATACTACATTTTAAAAATAACAGCTTAGACGAAGTTAAAACTATACTAAAATATCACATTGTGGTATATTTGACTTAAATTCTTTATGTCTTGTTGGTCATTTACTGCAAAAAGAAAAAAATGCAGTAAATGACAAACAAGACATAAATAAACTTAAGTCAAATATACCACAATTTGATATTTTAGTATAGTTTCAAATTAATACCATTGTTTGATTTTACAAATAAACCTATACCCAAGAAAGAAGTCCAATTAATATATACCGGGTTTAAGAAACAAATTGAATAATTATATATATATATATAAATATATAGGTATATACGTATATATATACATATACATATATATATATATATATATATATATATATATATATATATATATATATATATATATATATATATATATATATATATTATTTTTACTCCTTCACGGATGGAAAAATACAATGTGTTTTCATTCCGGGTGTACATCCGTTCACTACTGTCGTTCTGAAAAGA
The DNA here is from genome assembly GCA_030620095.1 of Kuschelorhynchus macadamiae. Taxonomy (NCBI): domain Eukaryota; kingdom Metazoa; phylum Arthropoda; class Insecta; order Coleoptera; family Curculionidae; genus Kuschelorhynchus; species Kuschelorhynchus macadamiae. Next base: position 126,798 of record JAUTXW010001888.1, read on the forward strand.
ACAGTTTTGCTGACGTTTCGCCAAAATCACATTTGGCATTTTCGAAGCTTTCTTTCTCGCGTCCGAATAGAGACTCTCAGTCTCTATTCGGATATATATATATATATATATATATATATATATATATATATATATATATATATATATATATATATATATATATATATATATATATATATATATATATATATATATATATATATATATATATATATATATGTTATATCCGTTATAGCCACGTGTATTCATTGACCTTCAGTCGCATGGGAACGGATATGGCGATTTCAACATTTCAAGGAATGCATTGCAAGCAGTATTTTCGAGTTGCAGTTCTCACAGCTTGAAGGTGCTGCCTCATCATTTCAAAACATATAAATTAAGCACCAATTGTAAATATTAGTTAGTTCATATCAGATACTGTTATTATGTCAGTTTAAGTTTCAAATTATACGGTTTAAGTTTTACAATTATACAAAGTATTTTTAAGTGAATAAATAATATTTTTAAAAAGTGAATTTTTGAAATAAAAGTGTAACAAGTTGGCGCAGTCGGTAGGATTCGTCTAACGTCGGCAGAACAAGGAAGACCTAACTGTTGACGGCGGATCGCAAATCCCTTAACCCATTAAAACCCAAGACGTTATTTTAAGCGGAACCAATATTTTTCATTATTTTCTTAAAATATGCATTATTTAGAGCAAAAAACTAAATGTAACCCATATTCGGAAGTTCATGGGTTAGTCCCGAGACCCATGTACTCAGATGAGTACAATGGGATAATACAGTACAAAAAAAAGGTTTATGTGCACAGATTTTATTTAAAGTAAACTCGTACTTTTTAAAAATAAACAAACTTACATAGTAACATACAAATGTTTAAAACAAAATTAATATTACAATACAAAAATAGAATAATTAGGAATGATAAATAGCAAAACAGTCCCTTTCAATACATAAAGTAACCTTGCATTTTGCACAACTCCACCTGACTCTTTGATGACAACGAGTACATCTCAGTTGTTTTTCCAATTTTAATGGAAAATGACCACCTTCGTGTGTTCTGACACTTACTGGTAGTTCCCCAAGTGGTCTGCTCCTATGTTTTGATTTTTCGTGGCAGGCCAAATAATGGCGAACTACCATTCTCTCAAATTCAATAAGGCTAATTGGTTCTTCACTTACAATTTGACATATTCTCCATGCGTTGACAAGGGTCATGTTTATCATATTCGTGAACAACACCCACCACCATTTTTTGCCACGAATTGAGATCCTGTAATTGCTTACAGCTTGATCATGTAGATCCACACCTCCCATGGATTTGTTGTAGTTCTGGAAAATGTTGGGCTGAGGAACATCAACATTTCCTTTTGCAGCTGACGACCAGCGTTTTACACGACCAATGGGCTCCAATGTGTCATAGTTTGTAACCATCGAGACTGTGTTATTATCCTGCCACCGGACAAACAAAAGAGCTGAGTCACTATCATACATGTGCTCAAAATAGCCCCTTTCCTTTTTTTTATAATTTTTTACGTTGGTCAGAGGACACTTCCTTGTTCGGTTTTCCCGGACCGTTCCGGTAGCTCACTGACCCCGCTCTTTTAGTAATTTTAGCAGTCCATGGCTACTAAAATAATTATCAAAAAAAATTATATGGTCCGATGGTATTGCAACACATTCTCAAAGCTCAAGTACTACCCTAGATCCCAAAGGGAGATCAGCCACTCCATCAGTAATATTTTTAGCACCACAATATGTATCAAATTTGTAGCAATAGCCTGTGGAACTACAAAGCATCCAATTCTTGTAACCAAATCGCACGGGCTTCCCTTTTATGTACTGCTTACTAGAAGGTCGACCAAAAAACTTAACCATGGCTTCGTCAATTGAAAGATGTTCATGAAATATACCCCACTGCTGAAACTTTTGATTCAAAAGTGAAATCAGAGGACGTAGTTTTGCCATTTTGTCTTTTTTATCTAAATTGTCATTATTGGCTAAATGAATGAATCTCTTGATTTCCTGGAATCTATTTCTTGACATAGCATTTGGTACCACAGAAATACCCAAATCTTCATCAAGGCTCCAATAATTTCTCTCACTCGGTAGCTTATGGTATCCTGTCAAAAGCAGTATTCCAACAAATAGTTTTAGGTCGGCTTTGGAAACAAAAAAATCATGCCTATTCTTCTGTGAAGAATATAAATTAGTTTGAGAAACAATATGATTATAAACATCATCATCAAATAATTTTTCAAATATTTGAACTGGACTGAGATTTTGCAGCTCACTTTTTAACATTTCCAACCGATCTGCGCACCTTGCGGTCGATGGAATACTAGTATCTACAAAACTTTGAGTCCACTTAGGTTCGGGCAGCTTTTGTTTCTTGGATGGAAGAGGTTTTGGAGTACGCAAAATATTCTGTCTTACAACTGACAAAGGTAAATTGAACTCATTATCGCTGTCTTCGCTTTCACTAGTACTTACATGCCAAAGTTCGACTTCGCCAGCGACATCTTGAGGCATCAATAACTCATCTGGAATATTATTTTCATCGAAATCTTCCTCATCAGTCTGTGTATCAACATCAGGGGGAATAATCACAATATCGACCTCATTTTTTGCACTTGACGAAGCAACTTCTTCCAAAGCAGGTTGCAAGTGTTGGTTTCTCTTCCCACCATAAAAATTTCTTATAGGAATTTCTGGAAAATCCTCAGAATTTATTGAAAACTAAAAAAAAGATACAATAAGTTAGTGGATAAAAAAAATAGGTTTGAAATAAAAAAGTAGCGCATCAGCCCATTGTACTTAACTGAGTACAGTAAAAAAAATTTTTTTAAAATTTCTCAAACAACACTAGGTATAGCATAAACAAACTTAGTACAAGCCAAAAACAAAGAATACACACAACTACAATACGGAAGATATTATTTTTAAAGGATTATTTGTTCCCGTGTGCACATAAACAAAACTCACGCAACGGTTGACGAAATTGCAGTCAAATATCTATAAGCCATCTAGAGAAACCATTAAAACTATCGACTTTTAAATATTTATTTGATCTGCTGTCGCTAGAGGGAATTGTGCTCGAACGAGTACAATGGGAAATAATGGGTTAACGAAGAAAAGAACCATATCAAGGCGTCCTCACTCAAAGATAGTGCGGAAGGAACATTGAAAATTATCTCCTGTTTTACATTGAATTATGTTTTGTATTTTATTTTATTTTACTGTTCGATTGTCTATACGTAATTTTCTACCCTGATTTTAATTTTCGTATATTCTACCCTGAATTTGAAGATAAGCTAAACCTTTATTTACCAATTTTGTAATTTGAAAAATAGCCTAATATTTTGTGTTTTTATTTTCAAAAAGAATTTTAATTTGTATTCTTATAAAAATTTAAAGCAATTAACAAAATGCCCGAAACACGTTCTCAACAAATCCAACCAGCTGCACAGCAAACAACACAAAGTGCTGAAGTAGAAATCGAGCCTTACAGGCTATCCGAAATATTTTCTATAGTGCCTGAATTTGAAGGCGATCAAATCTCCTTAGGTACCTTTTTAAACGCGTGCGATTGTGCCTATAAAATGGCAACAGCGGATCAAAGACTCTTGTTAACGATTCACATAAAAAATAAACTTAAAGGAAGAGCCGCACAATTAGTAAACTCAAGAAATCCAGGAACATATACCGAAATTAAACAACTTTTAAATCTCCATTTTGGCGACTCAAGAGACTTATCGTCTCTTATATAGGATCTTCAAAGACTCCGTCAAGTTCCCGGCGAGTCCGCCCTTACATTTTATAATCGGTTACAAGTTTTAAATACAAAAATGCTTTCGAGTATTCAAAAAGCTTCTAACCTCACTAATGGTCAAAAAGCTGCACAAAGCAGATTAATTGAAACAATGAGTTTAAATACGCTTTTAACTGGACTAGAACCTCGTCTAGGCCAAATCATTCGTGCAGGAAACCCGGAAGACCTTTCAGAGGCCCACTCCCGCATTAGAAGAGAATTACAGCTCTCCTATTTTGAAAACCAAAAAATAAACAAACCAAATTCTCCGAAACCTCCTCAACCGATTAGGAAACATTTACCACAAATTATAAAATGTCATAAATGTGGACGCACCGGACACATAGCTCCAGAATGCCGTACACAACCAATGTCCCAACCTGGTTATTCCCAAAATAGTGGTAACGTAAACTACCAAAGACAGTTTCCTTCTTCCAGCCAACCTCATTTTTCTCAGCAAAACAGACCCAACACATTTTCATCTCAATATAGACCTCCTGCAGCTGCCCAACAAAACCAAGCTGCATCCCGTCCTCCTATCATGCAGAGAAACTCAAATTTTTACCCAAACCAACAGAGAGCTCACCACGTAAATTATGATAACCCATATTACGAAGAACCCCAATATTACGAGTATTCTCAAGATGATAGTAACTTCGAAAACCAAGAATACTGTATTCAAAACGACCAAACTTTTACAAGTCATTCTGAAGAATTTGACAGCTCAGAATTTCAAAATTTTCCGTCTCCCCTTCACAAGAACCACCCTCCGGACAGCATTACCAAATCGATCGACCCGATGTTGGAACTACAGAGTCAGATTCAGACAATGAATTTAGACGATTTCGACCCCATTGTGAACTTTCCGGAACAAGCGTTCCTTTGAACCCATTTCTTACTGTTAATCCCAAGAACCTGTACTATATTAACGATGCTTCAAATACCTTCAAACTTTTAATCGACACCGGAGCAGGGATATCTATTTTTAAAGAAAACACCGTCAAGAGATTTCCCCATAGGACAGCAGAAAACGTTACTATTCAGGGCATAACAAATCAAAAATTGTCTATATTTGAATCTACCCTTGTCCCTTTTGAGATAAGTAACCCACATAAAGTGTATATTTATAATCTAGATATCGATTTTGATGGCATCTTAGGACTTGATTTTCTTGAGCATTATGAATGCATAATCGATCTTAAATCAAAAAAATTAATAACCAATTTTAAAACGATTCCATTGCACAAAGTCGGTGCTATTACAACCCCAAATAATGTCAATAAAAATAAGATACACAATAAAATTTCTATCGATGCCCGCACAGAGAAAATATTCAAATTAACCTGTAATCTAAAAAATACTGACGCCCTGTTAACGGCTCAGGAAAAAGAAAAGGTTCTTCTACCTAGTGCGATTGTACATGTTAACGAAAACGGCGAATTTATGACTTCTATTTTAAACGCAAACGCCATCCCGAAATCCATAGATTTTTCCGATCTTTCTATAGAGCCATTCACGTCAAGCGACGTCATACTAAACTTAAATACTCAAGATGATTATGCGTCCGACCAAATTGATAGAGTACAAATAATCCGAAATGAGCTAAGAACGAAACATCTTAACTCCGAAGAAAAGGAGATGATCACAAACCTCTGTTTAGAATACTCTGACATATTTTATATTGAGGGTGATAAGCTAACGTTCACCAATGAAATCAAACATGTAATAGAGACTAACAACGCAAAGCCTGTATTCACGAAATCTTATAGGTATCCTCAGATACACAAAGAGGAGGTGAAAACACAAATAGGAAAAATGTTAGAACAAGGAATTATCCGGCCCTCTATCTCACCGTGGTCTTCACCGGTGTGGGTGGTTCCCAAAAAACTCGATGCATCCGGGAAACAAAAGTGGCGTGTAGTTATAGACTACAGAAAGCTGAATGATCTTAGTATTGACGATAAATACCCTTTGCCAAATATTTCAGATTTATTGGACCAACTTGGTAAATGTCAATATTTCTCGACGCTTGATCTCGCGTCCGGCTTTCATCAAATTGAGATCACTCCCGATGACATACCTAAAACAGCATTTTCAGTCGATAACGGACACTATGAATTCGTCCGAATGCCATTCGGTCTAAAAAATGCCCCGTCCACGTTCCAGCGTGTCATGGACAACATTCTTTTGGGCATCCAAAACGAGCGTTGCCTTGTATACATGGACGATATAATCGTCTACTCGCCCACCATACATGAACATATAGACCGACTAAAGGAAGTTTTTAAACGTCTCCGAAATGCAAATCTTAAAATTCAACCCGATAAGTGTGAGTTCTTGAGAAAGGAAGTTGTCATACATGAACATATAGACCGACTAAAGGAAGTTTTTAAACGTCTCCGAAATGCAAATCTTAAAATTCAACCCGATAAGTGTGAGTTCTTGAGAAAGGAAGTTGCCTATCTGGGACATCTTGTCACGAAAGATGGTGTAAAACCCAATCCCTCAAAAGTAGAATGCATTAAAAACTTCCCAGAACTAAAAAATGCAAAGGACATTAAGTTTTTCCTGGGATTAGCGGGATATTACCGCAGATTCATCCCGAACTTCGCAAAAATGTCCAAGCCTTTAACCCAACTCCTAAAAAAGGACGTCCCATTCCTCTTTGATTCTGAATGCAAAAAGTCATTCGAAGAACTAAAGAAAACCCTAATTACAGACCCCATTCTCATCTACCCTAATTTTGAGGAAACCTTCCTCCTGACTACCGACGCAAGCGCATTCGCAATAGGCGCTGTGCTGTCACAAGGGCCAGTCGGAAAAGATCTACCAATAGCTTTCGCATCTAGAACACTTTGTAGCGCAGAAACTAAATACTCCACCATCGAAAGGGAGCTACTGGCAATTGTATGGGCCGTAAAACATTTCCGCCCTTATCTTTTTGGACGAAAGTTTACACTTATTACGGACCACCGGCCATTAACCTGGCTCTTTTCGATTAAGGACCCTGGTAGTAGGCTTGCTCGCTGGCGTCTAAAATTAGAAGAGTACAACTATAAAATCGAACATAAGCCCGGAAAGATAAACAAAAATGCAGACGCCCTATCCCGAATAAAGATTAATTACTTCCAAAAATGCGCAAATTTCCAATCAAAATGTGCCATTTTTGCCGCTAACGAAAATGATAGCGAAAATGACGACCAAAGCCAACCAGACCCAAATGCCGTCGAAATAGACGACGAACACATCACACAAGAATATAACAAATTTGTAGATCTCTACCAAACGAGATCAATAATTGACTATTCCAAAGTCGAATTCTCAAATTCGCAGCTTTTAGATAAATCGCATAAATTAATTATTACCTTTTTCTGGCAAAACAAACTAGAGGAAATGCATTACAAAATAATCGAGGATATCTTCGAAGAAAACGTTCATTTTGAAAAGATGAGCGTTAACATTGCCTCTAGCAAAACTGTAAAAGATAGAAAATACTTTATTATCCCAATACCATTCGACCCGGAAACACCTGTTCTATGTTCTATTTAAGGCCCAAAATGAATTCGATCCCTCTAAAACATTTTATGTAGAAAATAATTTAGCACTGCCCATTCTCGAAATGTTCTCATTTATCTTTGCCGATAAAGAGATAAAACTTAAAATCTGTCAAAATGTTGTAAGATCCCCAGACGCTGACGAAATTCCCCAAATTCTAGAACACTACCATTCAGGCAAAACTAATTTGCATCGGGGAATAAACGAGACAGTCAGGCGCATAAGAGAAAAGTATAATTGGCCGAACTTAACAAAAGATGTTGAAAAATTAATTAAAGCCTGCGAAATATGTCAGAAGGTGAAAATATGTCGGAAAAATTTAAGTACACCACTCGTTATAACGGAGACCCCAAAAACCCCGTTTGAAAGAGTAAACATTGATATCTTCGAATATCCAACCAGATATTACGCACTCACAGTTCGAGACGAACTTACGAAGTTCACGCAAGCCTACCCAATAGACGACAAAAAAGCGTCAACGATTGTAAATACCCTATTAGTATTTTTCCAGCATTTTGGACACCCCTAAGAATACATTGTGACTATGGGCGTGAATTTGATAACTCGTTAGTTAAAGACCTTTGTGAATTGTTTAATACAAAACTAACATTCTCTAGTGTAAATCATCCCCAGTCTAATGGGTCCATCGAAAGGTTCCATGCAACCTTATCAGAAATGATTAGAGCGAACGTAGCAGAAAATCCTACAGAACATCCGTTTAATGTATTACCCTACGCGGTAATCTGTTATAATAATACTAAAAATAAAACACACGGGTTTACTCCGTTTGAACTCATTTTCGGTCACACGTCAAGTAGGCTACCTGAAACATTATACAATCAGGAAAAATTAATATCGAAATACATACGAGATCTTAATAACCGCATGGAATATTATTACAAAATCGCTAGGGCAAAAACAGAAAGACAAAAAGAAAAAGCAAAAGTCAGGTTTGACGAACACGTATCTCCTATCCCCGAATACAAAGTTGGCGATAAGGTATACGACAAAGAGTCACAAATAAAATCAAAATCCGAAAACAAATTTAATGGTCCTTTTGAAATTACACAAGTGTTTCAAAATTCCGCCATCCTTCTTAATCCTCGGACAAATCAGTCATCTAAAGTCAACTTCGATAGGTTAAAACCCTATTTTGAATAAGAATATTCTTCTTTGCAGATTCCTCGGGCTGCTCTCGGTAGGCCTGTCCCAATTTTCCATAACACCTATCAACAACACACTCGGAATATTCTTCCACGAAGAAGGTTCTGTCAAAGTGTCAAACGACAAATGGACACTCCTCGTGTATAAAGATCTTTCTTACATAAAAGAAGCTATCGTGAATAACGATAAAATCCTAGAAGAATTACTAGACGGCTTCATAAACGTTGACTCGCCTAGAATGATATCTTTCAGATCCGAAATACAAACACACGTTAGCCTGCTTAATCAAATATCCGATTCTGTCAATTTAAAATATAAAGAAATAATCGCAGATACGAAAAAATATAGTTACAGGGAGAGGCGCGGAATATTTAACGGAATTGGCACGGTCTGGAAATCCATAACTGGAAATCTCGATGCCTCAGACGGTGAATATTTCAGTGAATGCATTGATAAAGTCAACCAAGACGAAAGACATATCGAGAACCTCCTTAAAAATCAGATATCGGTTACTACTTCAGTCATAAAAACTTTTAACGCATCAATACAAAAACTTCAAATAGACGAAGAAACATTTAACCGAGACATAATCGAAATCCATAAATCGATAATAGACATATCTGATGACCTTGCATTTTACGATGCTCAAATAAGAACATTAGACTTATGTGAATCATTAATGGAGAGTTACTCCTTTCTAGAAAACTTTCTTAACGACGCTCTAAATGCTATATCATTCGCTAGACTAAATATTTTACATAGCTCAATAATAACCCCAGGAGATCTGATTAGTTCCCTTCAAGAAATTTCACAATCTCTTAGAAAAAATATTCTACCTCTACCTGTGTACTCTTCAACACTCGCACAATACGTTGAGATTATCGAACTTGAGGCATATCAATCAGACACTAAAGTAGTGTTTATTTTAAAAATACCTTTAGTAAATCCTGAAAGCTATACCTTATATCATCTTTATCCAATACCTGTGTTGGATAATCGAACAGAATTTCACCATATAATTCCTACAACACAAAAATATATAGCGCGGGACGATGATTCAATGTTATACGTTTCATTTCAAAACCTAGAAGGCTGTAAATCAATAGGACGAAACCAAAAGATCTGTTCAGATGTTCTACCCTACCCAATAGACAGCGAAGCGATTTGTGAAGCTCAGCTCCTTAGAGGATCAAACCAGTTACCTAAGACATGTCAAGTATCAATTCTTCTGGCAAAAGGATAGAACGTCAAAGGTATCGACCTAAACTTTTGGTTGATTACCGTGTCAGATCCATTACCAGTTACTATCAAATGTGAAGGAAGAGAAGTCAAGACGAACATTATCAATATCAATTCCCTCCTTAAACTTCAACCGTATTGTAACGCCTTTATAGGGAGCACACGCGTTCACGCCAAGGCAATCATCGACAAGTATCAAAACGTTACTTACAAAAGCCACCCAGTTTTGATCCCATACAAGTGCTGCCAATACATCTCATCGAAGCTTCATATCCCAGACCTCAAACCTCTAAAACTGAACAAGATAGATGTAGAAGATCTCAATATTGCTCAGCACAAACTGGACCAATATTCAGAAGAACTGGACAAACTAATAAACCAACCTTTTGTCTACAAACACTTGTCTTGGTTCACAATCATCACAATAGTACTTCTAGCCAGCCTACTCGTCCTGTACATATTATGTAAGTGTCGTCGTAAGAGACTACCCAGCATCACCATGGCTCCACTAGATGATGGTTCACCACCTCCGCCCAGACCACTGCAGCGAAAGACAGTCAAGAGCAGACTAAGCAGTATTCTTGCGAGAAGACGGCCAGCTATCCATCCCCAAGCCGAAGAAGAAGACGAAGACGAACTTTAAGTGATTTTACAAAACTTAAAACATTGTATTAACTTTTGACTAAAAGGGGGAGTTGTTATATCCGTTATAGCCACGTGTATTCATTGACCTTCAGTCGCATGGGAACGGATATGGCGATTTCAACATTTCAAGGAATGCATTGCAAGCAGTGTTTTCGAGTTGCAGTTCTCACAGCTTGAAGGTGCTGCCTCATCATTTCAAAACATATAAATTAAGCACCAATTGTAAATATTAGTTAGTTCATATCAGATACTGTTATTATGTCAGTTTAAGTTTCAAATTATACGGTTTAAGTTTTACAATTATACAAAGTATTTTTAAGTGAATAAATAATATTTTTAAAAAGTGAATTTTTGAAATACATATATATATAAACGTATATATATATATATATATATATATATATATATATATATATATATATATATATATATATAATATCCACATCGTCAGGCCTTGGAATATGGTGGCGTGGCACGTTTTATTTATACGTACCTATAAACTGGTGCAATTTTAAAACTATAGTTGTTCTTGAAGTTCTACGGGGTCTCACTCATTAGTAGTGATTTAAGCAAATAGTTTCAAAATGGCTGGTCTATCAAATTAAGTAAAATTATAATTTTAGCATTATTATCCTAAAATTATAATTTTACAATTTTTTTAAAAAGCACGATTTATTGAACTTTAAGGTAGGATATGTTAACAGGTGGAAATTATTTTAATTGTAGCCTTGAATGGTTTTTATTACATGTCCAACCGGGATTAATAGCAATATAAGAAAAAAGTTAACCTTAAAAAATGTTTCTAAAGTCATTATATTGTTTACCATGGGTAATCGAATTTTAGTATCAGCGGTTTAGCTGCCCATATAACGTGTTCCATATACCTATGTAAAATAAGTTTTATGGCCCAAATTAATTTTAGTCTGTTTTATGTGCCATCTGCTCTAGCTATTTCATTGTTGTTTGGACAGAAGGTGCTAAAACATTTTGTATTTTGCTTTAGAGGTAAACGATACTTCAAAGGTGTGTAGTAAATTAAATTATTGATATTAATTTGTCAGTAATTGTGACAATATCTCGCGTATGATAATATTAAACTTCTAAATACTTCATTTTCCTTTTGCTGGCAAAAGCTGTATAAAAATCATCCAAAATTATTGACCACTAGAGCATTTGGAATGAAAATTTATAGACAAAAATATAACAAATATTACAATATGTTTGAAAATAAGGAAAATATGCTTATAAATTGTTGGATATAGACGGTCTATCAGATACAAACAAATTAATCACATCAATATATGGTTCGGCGTTGCAGAGTCGTCTGCTTGTTTAGAAATATAATACGAAAATTATGCTTATCTATAAACGAACTTAACAGTAACAGACTATCGGACGCAGTACGTTGCGGACTGACTATTCTGAGCCTCTGAGTGTTGCGCGAGGCGAACAGCGTCAGGAACTTCTCGATGGATCCCTACAACAGTGGATACAAAAAAAGTTGTGACCCGTTTAAGGGTAATTTATTTAACGTTGGATGGATCGTCTATTTAAAGTATTATCTGTGTTTGATAAAGCTTAAAGTTGTAGGGAAAAGTTTAAAACACACTGAATAAATAAAATCAATTTAGGTTGTTTTTTTTTGAATCCATAGACAGTTAAAATTGTGTGAGAAAGATGTGGCAATGTCTAAAATATAAATCAATTTTCAACATTTATAAAGGAACTGAAACTACCCTTTATATTTTAGTATGTTGCTTCCAACGTTATAATGAAACTTTTTTGCCGTTGCAGCATACCTCGCAAACTACAGTTTAAACCAGAAATCGAGGAACAAAAATGTATATTTTGAATTTTATAATTTTCACATAGGCATCGAAAGTTTAAACCGATTTTACTATATTATTTTATATAGTAGGAAGTAAAAAAATCTAGGATATCTTCCACATTAACATAAATATTATGCAATAAACTGAAGCTCAACCTGATATTACAGTAATTAAAAAAATAGCAAATAAATATCCCATTGTTGACGTAAGTTACTAGTTGAAGCAGTTAATAAGGGGAAATCAAAAAACTAACAAACAAAAATAATTGTAGGGATCTTGATACTTTTTAATGAGACTGTTCTTAGATACTACTCTTAATAATACAGGTAAAATACTTTAGCATTAATAAATTCGTATTCATCAAATCTCCCTCTGTATATTATAGTTCTTATATCTAAAAACATGATCAAACATTATTTTTTTTAATTAAAGCTGGGGAAAGCCTTCTCTTTAGATATCATGTCATAATAATCAAAACTTGGCAATTTTATAGGATTCTTTTTAGTATACTATGTAATACGTTTGTTTATGTAATAGGAATTGATAAGTAAGGTTCTCATTAGTTGCTTGTGCCAATTTTTATAATGCAATGTAATAAGTATAACATAATAAAATTGTAAAAGCGATATTTTTTGTTGGTCCAAAAAACCTAAAAAATATGCCCTTTTTTAGTGACACTGATTAAAAAAATCGGTAAATTTCCCTTGCTCGGAACTTCCCTCGATATGAATCTTTCCTTTTATTAGATTGAGTGAAGGGTGACCTAATTTAGTTCAGTACATAGTCATCTAGTAACACATATATACTGTCTGTAAAACATTTTTATTCAGCGCCATTTTATTCCATCATATTGGATTCCTACCAATATTTTACCAGTTTCTATCTATGCCACACTTGATTTTTGGGCATAATTTAAATAACATTGGATAAGTAGTTACATTAATACACATAGCCATTTTGTTACGTCATGTTGAATTCGTGCCAGTTTATACCTATATCACATTTAATTTTTCTACAAAAGTTGAAGTCAATTAAATAAGATTTTTTTATATTGATATAAAATTTTCAGATCGTTCCTATATAATACTTGATTTTTGAACAAAATTTGAGGTAAATTGGATAACTAGCTTTTTCAATAATATTTTTTTTAACGTTTCATTAGGCCGCCATCTTATTCCGACATTTTGGATTTCTGCCAAAATATTCCCAGGTCATTCCCGTATGATCCTTAATTCTTGACCAAAACTTGAAGTACGTCGCGTCGTGCATGGTGCGATATGGAAGACAATAATACGGACGTGGATATGCAAATACCGTCAACTTCAGCTGACGGTAATAACGTTGATAATTTTGGAGAATTTAGTAAGAAGAATGTGTGTGAATGTGTGTCTTAATAATAAAGGGATTTTCAACATTAAACTTCGCTGATAAGCTTGAAATAATTTCCAAAGGAAGGGCAAAATCGCCTATGAAAAATTTAACCACAAAAATGAAAAACTGTGTTAGACATTTTTATCCGGAAAAACAATACGAACAATTTAAATAACTAACAGGGTGTGAAAATATAAGTAAATTATTTTGTTGGCCATGTTTACTTTTTGAAAATGAAAAAAGTCTCTGGAATAAAACTGATTTTTCTGATTTAAACAATTTCCATAAAGCTGTAAAACGACACATTATGTCCAAAGCGCATTTGCAGGCCGTCATAAAAGAAAAAGTCTTCGGCAAAACCAGAATTGAACACGCCCTTAATAAACAGTTGGAAATTAGTCACCGCCAACGCAATGAACTCAGTGAACTAGCACGAATTGGGATTTAGAGGTCATGACGAAACAAGGGTTTCTTCAAATAGAGAAAATTTTTAAGATTTACTTAGTTTAATGGTTAAATATGATGATTGCTTAAAAAATCATTTAGAGCAGCCTAGCGTTTTTCGCGGAACGTCGAATCGAATCCAGAATGATTTAATTTCCGCTGTTGCAACCATTATTCTAAAAAGAATTAAGCAGGAGATTGGCGAGACGCGGTTCATTGCTATTGTTCTGGATGAAACAACTGCTAGCACTAATTTTAGCCAATTATCTATAGTAATACGCTACGTTAAAACAGACGGAAGTATTCAAGATCGATTTTTAGGTTTTAAGAATGTGTCCGAAAATCGTACAGCAGATGCATGACAATTAGATGGTCTGCAAGCTAAAGTTCGAGAAACTTTCCCAAATGCAGTGTTTGTCCATTGTCTTGCTCATAAATTAAATTTAGTTTTATCCCAGTTCATCAATCACATTAAAGAGTGTAAAGTATTTTTCGTTACTTTAAGTGGCTGCTTTTTTTTCCATATTTTCAAAAATATTTCCATTCTCGGACAATGTTTTTAATATATTACAAACTAAAACAAATGATATTGCTTTTTGCCTAAGAAAAGTGGATGATTTTAAGTCGATGTTAAGCCAAAAAAAAAAGAGATGACTTTGACCTATTTTGGGAGAAAACGATGGCGTTAAATGTAGAGTCACAAGCCAAGCGTCTTCGAACAGACAAGTTGGGAGATGTTCAAATATTATACAGACACCTCTTTTATGAAATAATCGATCAAATTCAGCAACAAATAAACTATAGATTTAACGGTTTAAATGATTTTAAATTCCTCGAGCTCTGCAATTTTGATGCATTTAAAGGAAAAGCATTTCCAGAATATATGTTTAAGTCTCTTTTTCATTATGGCCAGTTCTTCGACCGAGTGTTGCTGCGATTTGAACTAAAAGTGATTTACGAAACTGATGACATTAGCGCAAAAAATAACGCTAAGGAACGAATGCAATTTTTAAAAAACAAGGAGCTGGAAGATACCTGGAAGTAAGTATTGACAATACCTGCCACAAGTTCATCAGTAGAACGCAATTTTTCAACACTTAAACGTATAAAAAATTTCGTGAGAAATTCAACGGGGCAGGAGAGACTTTCGCATACATCGCTGTTGTCCATTGAAACTAAACTTCTCCAAAATATGTCGGAGCATCGACGTTTTTATGATGACGTCATTGACGAATTTGCAAAGAATGATCGAAGAATCGAATTACATTACAAATAGGTAAGTTTCTAAAAATTGCTTTCCTTTCTTAAAATTTCACCGCACGCCCCTGAGTTATTGTGCACCTATGTACGCTAAAACGTGAAGATTTGTAAAACCTGATGAGTAGATGATTTTTTTACAATTACAAATAATATATTTAGCCGCCATTTTGGTCCGTCATCTTGAATAAGTACCACAGTTTTACTAGTTCATCTGTATACTACAATTATTTATGGCACACAATTTCAAACTACAATTATTTAGGGTACACAATTTGAAATCAGTCCATAAGTAGTTTTTTAGGCTGAATTTTTAAATATTTACCCGCCATTTTCTTTCACCATCTTGAATTTGTACCAAAATTTTACCAGTTGATTACTACATAATACTTGATTTTTGTGTAAAATTTGAGATAAATTGAATAAGCAGTTTTTAGTAATATTCTTTTAATATCTAACTAGGCCGCCATTTTGTTTTGCCTCATTGAATTTTTACTAAAATGGTGCCAAGTCGTCCCCATATGACTCTTAATTTTTGACCAAAATTTAAATCGGATAAGTAGTTTTTAAGCTATGCCGTGAACTGACAGATAGACAAACCGACAGACGGACCGACGGAGTTGATAAAACATATTTTCTGGCATCTAGGGACCCTAAAACCTAAGGGCGACTTTTTTACAGTATATCTCTATATGTATAAATAATGTTTTCAGGCTGATTTCTTAAATATTTTATTAGGCTGCCACTGTATGTTGCTATTTTATATTCATACCAAAATGTTATCAGATCTTTCTTATATAATATCTGATTTATGAGGTAAAGTGGATAATTAGATTTTTTCAGTAATATTTTTTTAACGTTTTACTAAACCGCCATCTTATTCCGGCATTTTAGATTTTTGCCAAAATATTCCCAGGTCATCCTTATATGATGCTTAATTTTTTATTGTCGAATTTATTTTAAATTATGTCAAAAACTTAAGTGAGGCATAGGTAGAAACTGGTAAAATATTGGTAGGAATTCAATATGATGGAACGAAATGCCGTTCAAAAAAATGTTTGAAAAGACAGTACATATGTTACAAAATGACTTTGTTTTGAACTAAATTGGGTCACACTTCACTAGTTCTAGTAAAAGGATTTAACCGTATCGAGGAAAGTGCTGGGTAAAAGAAAGTTGCCGTTTTTTTTTCCTAAAGGCTTCTATCACTTAGTAGACTAGCAAGAGCACTTAAATAACATAGCGGTTAAATCTTCAATGAATTTACACTAGCGCTATAAAAGTACACGAAGCAAAAGGGTGCCGTTTAAAAAATATATAGAGATAGCAAAAGAATATAAAAATTCCTGTGTATTTAAAAAAGTCAAGGTACAACCAACAATTAATTATGTTTGAGTTTTTCGCATTCAGGTATTGCGAGCCGAGCTCTTTATGATCAAAAACCATTATAATATGCAATGCAAGACACACTCTCACATGTCTGTCGACCGTACCTGTACTGGATTATGGCCGACTCAACTTCTTTTTTCTCTCGATTGCCGTGTTGGGAAAAGATAATAACAAGCCGACGGCACTTATGTTGTTGACTTCTTACTTGTTAGCTTGCTTGTACCTTGTCATACCTGTCGATGTACCTTCAATAGGTGTCGAAAAAATAATTTATTGGCTTAATTTGACGTGGCCCGGTGTTGAGAATCCTGAGTTGATTGATTTTTGCTGACACATTTATAAACTCATTATATATTTTCAAGTCTAAACCGAATATAAATCGGCATCTAATTAAAATCCCTTGTGAGACATACAGTAAGTGTTTTAAACATACGATTGTGCCCACAAAAACCGCAAACTTCTGAATTATTTAAAAGTTTTGAACAATTTTATTGTATTTTACATAGCTATACAGTGTAAAAGGTAAATTACTTAAAATATTTAGGTGATTTAGTTTAAAAAAAGTCTGTTATAATAGGAAGTCAACACTTCGGTGTTTTGGTCAGTTTAAAATTTTGGATTGTTTTACAGGGTGGCCACATACCCAGGACAATTACAAGCCCCGCGCAAGTTGTGATTTTAAATGCTAGGTAGTTCAGATCATTTTGTTCTGTTTGTTAGAAACTGAATTTTAATTTTTTGTCACCTAATTATTCAAAAAAAAAACCATTAATAATTTGACATTGTTATATCAGGTTTAAACTTAGTGGCTTTTAAAATTAAGAAACCAGTATACAAATTTGATACAAATTATTAGTTAGAAATACATACATTTTTTATAATTTTGCCTCACGCATTACACACTAAGGAAAATACTTGTTTTGAAAATTGGCTTCATCACTATTTTTACAACCATATACAATTTTCCCAATCTGCTTCAAGGGATGTGGAATCTTTTTCATTTGCTTCGCTGCGACAAAAAATCGATTATTATGATCTTTTTTGTCAAGAATCTCACCACCACGATACCCCAATGTTTTTATGTGACAATAAAACGAAAAATGTAATGGAACTAATTTGCTGGATTTACGTTTCTTGTTTCTCGTCGCGTTGACGTAGTATTCTTTTTATACTTATTTTTCTTATAATACTTTCTTCATAAATTGTTTCAGCTAAACGTGCATTTTGCTGTGCTTTACGGTAAATAAATACAGCAGATGAATATCTTTTGTATACATTTTCTGACTTATATGAGTATCACTGTAGTACAAAGTCTCTATGTCCTGAATTTACAATACCATAAATAGGTATCTACATTATCAGAAGAAAGTACAAGCAAAATAGATTTGTGCTCAACAATAAAAGATCCTATATGTTTATAATAGCATCTAAGAGATAAAAACCGCAGCGGAGTACGTGTTTCGTTCCAGATTGCCGGATTGTCTTTTTTGAAATAAGTGCTACTTATTACTCGAAGAAGCTACTGTGTATCGAAATATGTCATATATTGTTATATAAATATAGCGGAAGATGTTTCTAAACACAATTTACAAAATAATAAGAGCTTTAATAATTTTTTATTTATCGAAAAGGTAATAATAATACTAGTATAATTTATACGCATTACATACTTCCCCAACCTAGAGTCGTCTGTTCTAGAAAATTACTTTAAAACATAATATTTTCCGCATAGATATTTTTTAGCGAACGTAGGCGTGGGGTGTGCATACGTTTGTATAAAATTGATAGCGTGCAATGCTTTTTTTGTTTTGAAGTACCCACAACCGAACGAACGTGTCCACAAGTTAACGCCTGCCTTCGTCGTCCCTATCATTTAGGTCCACACTAAAGGAACGTAGCCACTTAGCAAACAGCGTTGCACGCATATGGTTAAATATACGTAAGACTCTTTCAACACTGGTTTTGACCTCTACATTTAGCGAACGTATGCGTGGGGTGTGCATAAATATCTACACAATTGACAGCGTGTCACGATTTTCCTCTTTAAAGTACCGACAAGCGAGCGAATCTGTTGGCAAAGAAACGCATGCATTTTTCGTTATATAAGTGACGTCCACGCTTAGCAAAAGCATACGGTCCTCACCGTGCGGCCATGTTCATCCACTAAGTGTGTATGCGGCTTAAGAGAACGTATGCCTTTTTCGTCGGGTGGCCGTTTTCCCTTGCTAAGTGAGTACGCGGCTTTGGTTCACCTACTTCCCCCATTTTCGCACCTATTATTAGGCTAGATATAAATTCAGTTAGCTATAATTTCGGTGTGAGAATCCTACTGGTTATGTTACAATCAAATTCCGTCTGTTTTAAACATTACTAGACAGTAAACTGCCTAATACTATCACTATGAAATGCGCTATCCAAACTAAAGTATCCCAAATTTTCAGAATCTATATTATCCAAAACGGCTTCAATATGCCGGGATCCTAATTAACATTGTCTTTAAAAATTAATTCTTTATTAAAGTCAGAAAAACACAAAAGGCATGATCAGCCAGACACTAGCAACGACTCGGTTTTATTAAAGGGTATGTGGATTTGTTTCCATATATATTTTCGTGAAGCTAGAATTAAGAGGTGTGCCTCACGAAGTCGATACCTGCGTTCGCTACAAGTCCACGTCGACTCAAAGCTACTGAGATGCAATCAGTTTATTGTTGGTTTTAGTCCCGATGTGGAAAGGCGACTCAGTGTGTGCTGTTTATCTTGTTTAGACGCATAATACATTATTATAATCCTGCCTCGTCAGCATCTCTTTGTGTATATATCTCGAGGAAGAAAAATTTTGAGGCAGACTCGCAAAATTGAGATGCATATTTGCAAGGCATTAATGTTAATAGCCGCGAATCGAGGCGGCCTTGTAAACATACGCAAGTATCGACCTCGCAAAATGTGTCAAAGACCAGCTGAGACCCGGTTTGACTAAGGTGCATATGAATATTATCATCCAAAGCCCTCTGTCAAGGTCCATAGTCGATATATGTATTCGTTGCGAGTCGCCTCGACAAGTTCTGTTAGTGGTCAGTTTTGTCGATAACCAAACGACAAAGTGCGTCCAGCTCATTTTGTTTCGACGGCTATTAATACCGTATATTCCTGCCTAGTGAGCATATCGCGGTCTCTTTGTCCAGATACCACAGACAAGAGAAGTCTTAAGGCAGGCTTGTAAAATTAATATGCATATTTCTTTATTATTAGATTTGTTTTACACAGAAAACCTACAATTTATCTCCGGTTTCGAACGGTACTGCACTGCACACAGAAGTAATTTTAACATTTCACTGATGGAATGCGCCACCGCGAACCCATTAGATGGAAAGCTCATTAAATTTATTTCAAACAAAGTTTGTCTATTCCTATAATTTCATTATATCCCAGTAGATTATTATTAATTATTTACTGTTTTTTAGAATATCTATATCAAAGCGCGAACGAAAAAATATTGTTCTCACGGTCCATTAGATGAAAACCTTTCCTCGGGAACAAAAACGCCCTTAAAGCAAAAATAGCTAGAGTTGGGAAGGGTCGAACGAAAGCCCATTAGAAATACACCATGAAATTTTTAATATTATTTCTCAGCTTTTAAGATTTTTGCTAATATCAGTTTCTCATTAACTCAAAAAATTCGCGTTTGAATACTTTTACATAATCAAACTAAAACTCCTCGAACTCTTAAAAGTTTTATTTAAAATCACATTCTTAAATATTTTTAACAACCCATCAAATCTCTAACGAGAAGATTTTTATTCATTGCCACTTTAAGTGTGCCTCTCAGTGGCGGCTCACCAAGGGACGCGGGTGAAGCGCCGCTTCACCTACATTTTCTAATCAATTTACATAAAAATAAAAATATTTGTTAAATATTAAGTATTTTATAATCTACATTTCTATTACAAAAATGTAGTATATTTTATATAAATTCACATTATTTACTTAATGATACCATTATTTTCTATCAAAACTAGTGCGTTATATATCCAAAAAATAATAATGACCTAAAAACGTAGCGCGCTGAACACCTTTTCATAAGAGCGACCCGTTGAGGGATCACAATCAGCAGTTCACAAATTCCGCTTCAGACTCCACCCCGCACGCCGGCTTTCACGCTTAGATTTGTTTATTTGTTTACGGTTGTTATGACAACGCAATAGTAAACTGCTGCTGCAGGCTGCAGGCGCTTGTTATAGAATTAATGTAAGTTAGTGTGTTCGGATCATTGGAGCCGGAAGCAGTTTTGTATCGATCGAATCGAATCGAAATTAGCTTTAAAATAAAGGTACATAACTGCTTTTTTAAGAACAAAAAATATTTACTATCTTATCAATTTATATTATTTATATAGTATTAACAAACTCTCCAAAGCTATAGATAATTAACATAATAAAAAGGTAAAAAATAGCCATTTTGAGCGTGGCACCCTACAGTGCTTAGAGTTAATAAGTGGCTTATTACAAAAAGAGTTGTTTAAAATATAAACGAGTCTTGTAATAACACCTAACGGACATATATCGTATAATTATTTCATGCTATATATATAATGTTCTTTAAAATGAATAAAAAGTGATATTTATTAAAATTTAAAAAATATCAGTTGGCAATCTAATAATCGTATCACTTTAACGACCGTATATCCATTGTTTTCCACAGCTAATTATGATTATCTTTTACTAGTCACTGTCAAATAAATAAATCCAAATATATTTTTATTTCTTATATTCTTAAGCGAGAAAATATCAAAGTTAAACCTGACAAATAATTGTTTCCTAATAAGAATAACATGGTAGTGTTGCGTTTTGCAATCAGATACAGTAATGTCCGATTTACCAGCTGCAAATCAGTACAGTATAAGTAGATTTACAAGAGAGTATAAAATAAATTCAATTTTGTCGCTTTTCGTTAAGTCCTCATTATACATGACTTTTTGCTCTAACTTACATTTACTTTTTTCTTCTAAAATATTTCTAGTCAAATCTTTTTCGCTCTGAATCTAAAGACTTTGAAAAACTAGAAATAATATGCTGTACTTTTTATTTATTTGTAACCAAACCTAGGTTTTTTTTGAAGCTATAAAATGACTCGTTATTTAAAAAAACTATTTACAAATTGCACGATGTTCAGTATTATCTTTACATCTATTTGCATTACATTATGCAGGCTTATACCAATATTACTTAAAGTTGCTTCATTATTAATATCCTAATCCTGCCTCGCTAGCATGTCCCGGTCTCTTGTCCAGAGAGCTCGAAGCAGAACAGTTTTGAGGCAAATTCAGGATGTATATTTCATCGGCATTAATTCCAGCTACACCCATATCGAATTCACGAGGCAGTCTTGCAATACTATTACATCGAACTGGGTTTCTTTTTCAGGCCCGAAGATATCCTTCTCCTAACTTGTATACCACTTTACATATTACAACTAATACCAAGTTTTGAGTATTATCCTCGTGTATGTGGAGCACCTTCTCCTTCAAAACTTGACATTCTAGAGTCTGTCCAAAGTTGAACCTGACTCATGATCCAAACTAGCGTTGTCCAACATTAGACAGCCCGAGGGCCGTACAAAAAAAACAAAACACTTAAAATTGGAAAAGATTGAAACATTGAAAGTGTTACATATAAGTTTTCCAGTATATTGTTTCTAGATAAGTCAGGCTGAATGGTTAAGTAATTTATATTCATTAAAAAAATAATAATACAAACATCGAAAACATTATATAAGTATTCAGTGCAGCTTTTTATCCCCCCCTTATTTTTTAACTAGTCAAGAAAAAAATTTCACTGTTGGTAGATACTAAATACTAAATTATCAATTTCAAAGTGACGATCATTCGTAAATTTAAGAGAACTTAAAATATTGGAGAATAAAAGTTCTTAAAAACTCATAAAAGTCGAGTAGGTATTTAATTTCTCACGTGATAATTATTTGAAATGTTTTTGTGAAAGTAGGGTCTAAGTGCCGTAATTTTTTATTAACAGGTTAATCTAATTTTAATGAAAAATTCAATTTGTTCATTGATAAAACACACTGTAACTAGAAATTTATTATACTTACCCCACACATTCATAAGATTTACATACTTTAATTCTGTTTTTAGAACCTTTAGATTTTACGTACCTATTATATGAAAGAACTTAAAAAACATTATAGTTGGAGGTAAAAATTCGTGAAATCTTACAAAACTCAAGTATCTTATTTCTCACGTGATCCGTAATTGAAATATTTTAATAAGTTTGTAGGCTTGATAATGTATTTTTTTGTACAACCTGTCCCAATGTTAAACCAAATAACTTTTTTTATAAAAGCCCTAAAACTAGAAAGGAAGATGATAGAAATAAATACATTAATTTTGTTAGTTTTCAGGAACTTAAACTTACCATATTTTTGGTTCTGTCTGTCACGATTTCGAATGACCACCATTTGGAAATAAGTAATTGTGATGTCCCTGTATTTTTTATATATATTAAATTCCAAAAAACCTTTCAAAAAACATGCTACTCGACGCCCTTTTCCATTTACCTAACTTTTTGTTCAGAATATGGCCGCCTTCTTGAAATTTACACCAATTAAATGTCTTATTTGGGTGTACCAACTTTAAAATTGGCTGGTTAAAAAATTAATTATGTAGATATTAAAGCCCTGTATTTACTATGCATTTAATGCAATGCATTACAAATCACTGCGCATTGTGGCAATTTCGGCAGTGCTTTCTCGAATTTATCTACTTTGTTGACTCGCAAACCCAGATTTTATTCCATAATATTTCAAAATCGTCATAATTTATCTACCAGCAGAAATTGTTAGACAATATACATATAATATATAAGACTATATATGTAAACTTGAGGAGGGTCGCAGAACAAAGCACTGGAGCCACATGCGGTCCTCGGGCTACGTATTGGACAACCCTGAACCAAATATTACAAGGAAGCTTGTCTCACTGGAGCATCATTAAATTATAGGCAATGTGTCCTGTTTAGCAGATAATATCATGGATTCTGCTCTGACCAATTCTTTTCCATTATGCCGAGCAGAATCCCCACATAATTTCATTCTGTCCATAAAATAAAGTTTCAGTTTTTTTAAATATTTATATGAGATCTCTAACGATAAATATTATTCTCACTACTGCCCTTTAAATGAAAACATTCTTTCGTGTACCCAAAAATATTATTTTACGCCCTTGAAAGACAAATCGCTATAGTTAGGAACGATCGCACGATCAGCTCCGTGGTATTTTAAATAGTTTTTTTTATATCGTTTTTTAGCTTTTAAGGTTTTTTGCTAATATCAGTTTCTCCTTAATTCAAAAATTCCCGTTCAAAAACTTTTAATCAAACTAAAATTCCTCAAACTCCTAAATCTTCTATTTAAAATCGCGTTCTAAAATATTCATAGCAACCCATAAAATCTCAAACGAGAAGATTTTCCCTCATTTCCACATCGAGTGCGCTTTGCCGTAATAAGTAGGTTAAAGTAAGTTCTGATGTGGAAGCGGTTTCGCATATACCAAAAATCAAGCGATAGCAATCGGGAGCATTCACTTAGCTTAGTCCCGGCAAATATAGGGAGAGCGAAATCATATGAAAAATGCATATTATCAGAAATAAAAACGTTGATAATTTTTTTAGGACAATTTTGAATAACGTAAGTACTGGTTAAGAGGTTAAGTTTCTTTAGTTATGTAAATACGATTTATAAAAAATAAATTTCGTCTCGTCTCACAATTAGTGCTTCTTACTCTTGTCTCGGTCTCGTTTCTTCTCCTTTGGAGAGATCTTTTCAAGACCAAGAAAAACGCGAGAGATGAGAGTGAAACCATTAACAACTTATGTGTACAGGCGGCGCGTAACTACCAAGTCATGTTACACTGTGGATTTGATAAAATGCAAAAACACTGTTATAACAAAAGAAATTTAGAGACTATATTTTGAAGGCACCAATATAGAGATTATCGTTATTTGTTTGAAATTGAGTGCGCTTCCACATATTTTGACTAATTGATTTGGCTAAAATATTTTTCTAAAATTTCCGCGATAGTACGCACTTTCAAAAACTTGTAAGATTTCTGAGACTGTGTGTCAGATTTATCATAATTGTGCCAATTTCCAACAAACTACTTGCTTTGGAAGCATAATTTTCTGATTAGTCAGACACCGGAAAAATTGTCTAAAATGAAATTGTGTATTGTAAATGAATACTAGTTAGAAGTTATATGTACAATATTTTCCTCTGTACCATAAGGTGATAGGAGTTTTCCGTAAATTTTTACATATATTTCCTATCATAACTATACTTTTTATAATTCCGTCATTATTTTATGGTATTTAAACAATTTTAGCCTTGCAAGAATATTGTGACCGTCGTGAGAAAAATATCCAAATGACTCATCAAATGATTATGTACGTGGGATAGAAGTAAACAAACGCATAACGCTATATCGAGGGCATTCTGGATGATTATAGTGAATTCCTAATACATATATAAGGAGAGGGACGTTGACAATTTAGAGTTAGTCTTATAATAGATAACAGATGTTTTAAAGTATAGTAGTGGTGTTATATTGTAACTAATTTGCTTGAACAAAACAGAGGCATTGCAAGAAAATTCTAGACCATTCATTTCGAATCTAAGCAAGATCCGTATATTTTGATTTTGCCATCGTCTTTTGTACCCAAGAAAACCTACTAGATACATTTTCAAACTTTTAGAGTGCTCTATTCTAAACTAATTAACATCTTTGTGATTTAACTACTTCAATCAGTTTAGGGGCTCAAGAATATATCAGAAGAGACTGTTGAAGATCTATAAAGTTTTATTCTGATCTAAGCTAGATTTATTCAATTTGACTTTGCCTGGATGTTTAAAAAATCCTAGAGAAATGAAATAGTATGCCTAACACCAGGCAACAAACAGTTAAAATGGAAGAACAAGTACAGAAGATTGAAGAACAACTCAAACCAAAAGCAGAGCAGGATATCCTTATGAGGGGACAACCGATGAAAATACTAAGAGCAAACAAGAAAGAAAAGCTGAATAGATTAAAAAACGGCAAGAACGATAGAGAATTTTTTAAGATATCTGTAAGAATTGAAGGCCAAAAGATAAAAAAAAATTGAAGAGCACGATGGGCTTTTATTCTAAAAGAACAATAAACAAAGAGCTAACAAAAATGCGAGCAGAAGAAGCTAAACGACAAAAAAAGAAAACGTGAGAAGATTGTAAATGAACAACAAAGCAAGAGGCAAAACGCAAAGCAGCAAGAAGGTGCTAAAAGACAGAAATAATAACAAGAAGAGGTCAAAAACAAAAAGAAAAATAAGAATAACAGGAACTGCTTGAGATGATTTCAAATGACCAACAGGTCAAAAGAAGATTCTAATCGAACAAGAAAATAGGAGACAACAGGAACTACATCAAATGCAAAACTGGATTCAGAATACAAATGAAAAAGAACAATGCCGGTTCCAAGAACCCATAGATAATGTGAAGGGAGAAAAAAACTTTCGTTTTATTACTAATACGAAAAGTGAAATACCTATATTACGGTTTAAACAATATCTACAAAGTTATCGCCAAATAAGTATATGTATATAAACAGTGTTATCTGAGTTGTAGAATTCATTACGAGGGATGTTCCAGGTAAAGGCCAATTTACCGATTTATGACGGTACATCTTTTTATTCACATATTCAACAACAGTTTAGATTGAAACAACTATGCCGTTTTCAATCCCATAATTTTGCTATATGGCACTTAATTTTTGTACAAACTTTAAAATAAATAGAATAAGAAGGTTTTTAGTTACAAATTTTTTTACAAGACCACCATTTTGTTTTGCCTTATTGAGTTTTTCACAAAATTTTTCTATTGCATCTCCACATGATCCTTATTTTTACCACATCTAGGAACCCTGACACCTGAAATCTATTTTGGTGATTTTTTTAACAAGAAGTACCCTCTTCCGAGGGGAGCAATTTTATTTTAACTTATACATTAACATATATAAGTTGCACGATGTACTACAACCCATCGGGCACGTATCCAGGAGGGTCCTGGGGTTGTGGACCCTCCGAAAGTTTAAAAATGTTGATATAGGCATGCTTCTTATTACTTTTCCTAATATTTGACCATTTGGACCCACCTCCGAAATTAATTTCTGGTTAGCATCCCCCCCCTTGAACTGAATTGCCGGCTACATGCCTGCCACCCATTAAAACTAGGCCATAGTATTTGAGTTACATTCTACGAAATTTTTTCCACTTTTAAAACTATATATTTAGTTAGTTGAGAACCTAGAAGCTTATATATTACAATCTAATCGAAATACATTTTAATAAGTTTTACTCTTTTTAGATATCCTTTATACAAAAAAAGGATTATTATAATGATGTATTTAGGATAAATATATCATTATAATAATACATATCTGGAAGGGGGAAGGATCGGAAAATAATCTAAAAAATAATTGCTATTCCTAATATGCTAAAACTGTATTTTTTCTGTTATTAGATATTATGTAATTCTTATTAGTATGGTTTTGTAAGATTCAGATGGAATTTAAAATTTAGTTTAGGTAAAACTTCAATTCTTGTATCTGTACTGTATGTTCATACTATTTTATTTATGAGTATTTCCCTATTGACTTTAAATCTTGCGTCAGGTTACTCCAAATAAATAAGGCTGGTGATCGTCATCTCTCTGGTAAATATAGATTAATATCAATAGTCCCAGCTATATCTTATTAACCCTCTTACCACATTTCTTAATCTAACAAACTACTATTACCAACCCAGTTTGGATTTCACAAAAATATGCAAACGGGTCGGGCAATAAAAGAACTGATCACGTCTGTAGTGGATGATTTTGAGAGGGTAGGGAGGCTAGTGATGTGTGAAAAGCTTGGGTGTCATGGTGTGCGAAGCTTGGCTTGTGACTTTAATAAGATACAATCTTATTAAAAAAGATAGATTCAACTAATCTAATTTTCTGGAATCATATCGTCCGCAGCGTGTGTAACTGCTGAGGTACTCCAGAGTTCAATTTTAGGTCCCCTTTATATTATATGCTAATGACTTACCGTCTTACATAGGTGCGCCAGTAGCGAAACAGAATGCGGATGACACCACAATGTTAACAAATGATTCTAAAGAACAATAGCCCTTTACGAGCAGGGCGGAGACTTTGTTTTCCACCAATCTGTTATGCCTAAATATAACAAAAACGAAATATTTGCCGTTTTCAATAAAAGTTGATAAAACGTCTGGTTTTCTTCTTTTTCGGAAATTGTCTAAAACATTGGCTTTAGAAGTAATGGGAACTGGATATTGTGATCCGTTGTACAATCAGTTAAATTATAGTATCATTTTTGTGGTACTCAGCTGACTGGAGACGAGTACAACAAATTCAAAAACTAGCTTAAGAATTTTGCTTAAATTAAACTACGATAAAACGTGCATTTCAAAGGCTCAATATATTAACAACTCCAGGTTTAATAGATAGATAGATAGATAGATAAAAATTTATTTGTCCCAAAAAAAAAACTTATAGCTTATGGAACATTGTTAACTTAAAATTATAAATCTTAATGTAAAACAATCACAATATAAGTAGCAAATTTACAATAAAATTAGTATATGTTTAGTAGTATATTTTAGTAATAGCGGCAGCAATCCACAGAACAAAAACCAAAAAAAAAATATATATATATACATATATGAAAAAAAAGAAAGAAGAGAAAAGAAAAAAAAAAAAAAAGAAATTTAAAATTTAAAGTCCCTATTTCCACCTATTATTTAAAATAAATTATATTATAAACTTATATAAGGAAACACTCTCATCTTGACAATTCATGATTTAAATTATGATCACTTAAAAACTCAGTAAGCGAGTAATATGCTTTTCCTATCAACATTTTAACTACAGCCTGAGACAGGTTGCGTACACTCTCTGGAAAATGATTGAAAATTCTTATTATAGTGTAAGGAACATTTTTTTGTAAATAACTAAAACTACATCTGACATTTACAAGATCGGATCTATATCTGGTGGCATGATCATGGGTAAAAACTAAATAAAATATATATCATATTATGGTTAGAAACATCAATTGATACGAGAAATCGAGACAAGTTTATTCTTCCTTTTTAACCTTAACTAAAAGCATTTTTAACATATGTGTTTCCTTGTTTAAACATGCCAACTGATAAGTTCAAACTAACTAAGATGCTGAGTACCTGACAAGACCTAAGGCCTATAAAACTTTCTTATAAAATCTCGTGTAAACTTGGTGTTATCGTGTCCTTAATCTTAGTCTTTTAGTTATGTCACATGTTAAAAGTGTTATATTTTAACTGCTTTAAAATGACGTAATTTATTTCATTTAGATGTAACTGTAGATTGAGGAGACACCTCTTTATGGTGAGTATTGGGGAGAACTCTACCTGCACGGATTGTCCGAAGGAGGAAACTCCACTCCACTTCTCATGCAGATGTGAAGTACGAGCAAGACTACGTCGGGACATTTTCGGCACTACGGTCTTGCATAGGGATGTTGTTAAGGATCTAGACTGGAAATATATCTAGGCTTATATAGGAAGGACAGGTAGACTCAAGGATGGAAACCTTTACAAGGTGGCAGGTGGTAGTTGAGGGAAAATTTGGAAACCTGAGAGATTCTTATAGGCCTACAAGTCACGTCTCTAGACCTACCCCAACTACTACTATTACAATTACTACTAGTAACTGTAACCGTGATTTGTTCCGGAATTTGTTTAATCAACATTTAGCATTTTAACTAAATGTTTTTAATTGTCGAGGTATTTGTAAAAAAAGTTAAGTTGCGAAATCTACATTTCTTTTCTCACTATTCCTCTAGTTTTTGAGAACAGGTATATGCTTTACATGCCAAGTCTACCTACGAGCATAATTTCTTGTTGTTATTAATCTTCTTCGCATAGTAGATGTAGTAGATGAGAATTAGACTCTGATGATTCCGTTAATTCGTTAGCCCCGCGACCGGTACATTATTTACTTGCTCCCATATATGACAGCTATATAGATGATTTTAAACCGACCCTGTAGCGCCAAACCGCAAATTAACATTCGGATCCCCACATTCGATTCTGTATCTATGTAGAAAATTACGAATAGTGCACAGACAGAATTTTGAATAATTGAAGGGTTTAGAATTTCAATTCGGAGAACTAACTCATCAACTAATTAATATGGAAGGGATCTGAATTAATTATGCATTTATGTATTTTAACGTTTTAGACTTGAAGTTTCCGGTCGTAAACTCTATTATAGGTTGCTCGGGAGATAAACGAGTAATTTGCATTCGAACTATTAAATAGACAAAAAGATACAATATAAAAATTTAATTTTAATTTTAATTTGATTTCTTCAGTAGAAAATAGAAATTCTATAAAATAATGGACCAGTTCCTCCCCCAACATTATATTAGACAGCGAGGTGAAGGCCAGTTTTTTAAATCAAGAAAATGAGGCAAAAATGGAAAAATTTTTGCCAGACAGGCAGCGTTCATTTTTTTACGTGTTCAAACTGACTTATACCATAGTTTTTAAATGACAAACGTGGTTCTTCAATTCCATCGGTTAGTCTATCTGTCTGTCGGTCTGTTTGTCGGTTTGTCTGTCGGCCTGGACGCTGGTCTGAAAGTATTTCAGTCTACTTGTAATTGGTAAATTCGCGTCAACAGAACTTCAGTCAGAGTTTGGGCTTATATAAGCGGCCAGGGTCCAGTTTTTTTTTCATTTCCCCAAAAATTGAAATTGTATGCTAATTTTAGTATTAGTGAATTTAATATATATCTTTGAGAATCACCTAATATAAAATAAATCCTTCAGTTACGTAATAAACCTTAATATACCTTTAAAACCACTCAATCCGTATGGTTGTAACTTAGGTAATAGGTGAAAATAAAAATCCTTATTACCAAAATATCATAAAATGAGGTTATACTGATTTGACACCATACGGATTTATCTGACGCTAACTGTACGTTGAGTGTTCTCAAAAGTGTAGATATAGTTAAAAACATGAATAAGAGAGAGAGTTGGTATAGATGCCATAAATTTGATAAAATCCAATTAAATCCCTGTAATTAAAATATATGATTATAGCTTATGTAATTCTCGATTAACGTGTGTAGTAAAAACTTATTATATTTCAAGAGTCATTTTTCTATACTTCCAGATTTATAAAAGTCTAAACAAAAAAAGCAATTTGCAATTACCCAGAATTTTCCTCGTAAATAATCTCTATTTTTCTCATTTGAATTGAAATATAGCATATTTAGGTTAAATCTATAGTTACATAATAATCATCATATACCCGCTTATGTAAGTTGTATTATCCTTCGCTTCTCCGGAAGAAAGAAGATTTCAATAAGGAAGAAAACAACTAATTTTTTTCTGAGCAAATTGTCTGTAACTTCTTTCATAATGAAACAATCACAAAAAAGTGAAAGATGTGACTATAATTACAAATGTAGGTATACAGTAGTTGCCAAACAGTGGTGTACTGTAAGGATTGTCATGGATGGGGGAGGGGGAGCATTGGGTGAGCAGAAAAAAATATAATTTAAATTTTCATATTATGAAATGTTATGCTTAATCTAAACTAATATGAAAGGAAATATTGTTTTCCATAACTTAAAAAACTTTTTAGTAGTTACTAAATAACAAACAAATTATCTTGCTCCAATAAATGAAGGTTTTATTCTAAGAAATTGAGTTTTAACGAATATTTAAACATTTTGTTTGATTGCCACATAAGAATTGTTAATTTTATCATTTTACCAATGTTCCACCCTTGATATCTATATAAAATTTCAAGTGGATTGGGAAGTAGTTTTTTAAGTACTGAATTTTTAAACATTTCATTATCCAGCCATTTTTAAACATTTCATTATCCAATCATTTGATCAGTTTATTCTAATAGGACACTTCATTTTTGGGCAAGATTTAAGATCCTGTTGCTCTTTGATTGATTTTTAACGTTTAGTAAGATCACTATTTTATTCCGTCATATTGAATTTTTACTATATGTTACCATTATGTACCCATAAGACCCTTTATTTTGTTTGTCTGTCTGTCGGACTTTCTGGTTGTTGGTGGTGTATTCAAAAATTAATTTCAAATTTTGCACAAAAACCTAGATTCATATAAGGAAAAACTGATTATATTTTAATAAAAAACTACCAAATTTTGAATTGTCAAGTGTGTTATGCAAGTCAAAAAATAAAAATAATTTGAAAACAATTAGAATCTAATATTGGAAGTAGAGGATAAATATGCAGGGTATGCCATTTGAGATCGTTATATTTTTCAACTAAGGATTCAATGAATATTCAGCGTTCGGGTATCGTAGAGATGCCTGATTATGCATCACGCAATTGAAGTCAAAACGTTAATTGTAATTCCAATTTGGCAAGGTATTTAAATTAATCGATGCCAAATTAGCACTTAAAAGTTGATATATATATATATATATATATATATATATATATATATATATATATATATATATATATATATATATATATATATATATATATATATATATATATATATATATATATATATATATATATATATATATATATATATATATATATATATATATATATATATATATATATATATATATATATATATATATATATATATATATATATATATATATATATATATATATATATATATATATATATATATATATATATATATATATATATATATATATATATATATATATATATATATATATATATATATATATATATATATATATATATATATATATATATATATATATATATATATATATATATATATATATATATATATATATATATATATATATATATATATATATATATATATATATATATATATATATATATATATATATATATATATATATATATATATATATATATATATATATATATATATATATATATATATATATATATATATATATATATATATATATATATATATATATATATATATATATATATATATATATATATATATATATATATAATATATATATGATATATATATATACATATATAGATATATATATAAATATATATATATATATATATATATATATATATATATATATATATATGTTGATTTTTACTCCTTCACGGATGGAAAAATACAATGTGTTTTCATTCCGGGTGTACATCCGTTCACTACTGTCGTTCTGAAAAGAACAGTCTCTATTCGGACGCGAGAAAGAAAGCTTCGAAAATGCCAAATGTGATTTTGGCGAAACGTCAGCAAAACTGTTCTTTTCAGAACGACAGTAGTGAACGGATGTACACCCGGAATGAAAACACATATATATATATATATATATATATATATATATATATATATATATATATATATATATACATATCAACGTTTAAAAATTATTTACAATTAAGTAAAAAATCTACAGTATATGTAGTTAGTTTTATTTCAGCTCGTCTTGAAATATTTTTGATCCTATTTAAGTCGGCTTTTGAAAAGTAATTCGGTAAACTGAAGCATGTTGTACCTTTTTTAATTTAACGTCCCACGCTGTAATAAAACTTATCTCTTTCAATTTTCTCAGAGATGATTTAAAGAATAATTTCCGTTGAATATGGCCCTAATGGCTACCGACAGACGAGCGGCGATGTTCATTTGCAAATGACTTCATTTCAAACTTCTCTCGAACCCATCAATTCAAGCAATCTTCGTATTAAAAGGGTAGCCTGAATATGTCTCGATCGACGCAATAATAGGAATTTAAGGGTATAATTTTGACAGACATTGGGGGTTGATTCGGCGGAAGAAAAGGACCACCGGCAAACAGGCGTTCTTTAATTTAGACGTCCGTTCGCTGGGGTCAGAATAAAGGAGTTTGAATTGTAAAGAAAAACATTTTACCTATAGGTAGACCAATTTTTTTATTTTGTTTTAGTTAGCATTCATTGTCTTTTTATATCTGCAAAAAAATTCCTATTTTTACTTAGTTGAAGCTGACTAATTGAGAATTATTATTAAATTTTGAAAGTAAAGAAAACCTACGGTTAACCATACGATATTTTTCTAATCTCAATTTATAAAAAGATAAAAAAAATATGAAGAAAATTTTTCAGATATAATAATTATTTTTCATTCACTGCTGGATTTCGGCGCCCCTTTCGTATATACTAATGTTGTGTGCCTTAAATGTTTTTACACAGGTATATGGAACCTACAGTTTATTGCCGGATCGGAACGGCACTACTTGAGAATTGATTTTTATCGACTGATGGAGCACGCCACCGCCTACCTAGCTAGCACAATAAATGTATTTTAAACAAAATATGGCTTTGCTCGAAACGGGGACCTTGACCAGACATATTAAAATAAAATGTATTCATAGTTTGTAAATATAAAATTTTGATAAACCTGTACTCATGGGTATTCAAAGCAGCGAGAGGCACTTTATCTTTTAAACTATTTAAGATAGAAAAAAAGACTAACATTTTTGGTTCAGCTCCATGGTTTATTGTCCACATAAATTATAAAACAAAATATATAAAAAAAGATATATTGTTACTCAAGATCACCTCATGAATCTCTGCATATCCATGGAGACAATCCTCCCACTTTAAGCGAGGCTGGTAGACATTAAAACTGCATTCACCAAAAAGGATAATACTAAGGATATTTTATACCATGTTAAGAGATCGTAGTAGTTTTCTTGGATTAAGTACTAACCTACAAAAATTAATAATTCTAAAACATCCACAGACATCAAAACACATAACAATAAAAAAACTACATGGGCGTGAACATTATTAAACAGAAACCTATGGAATACTAATTTTATGACTAAGAATTGAATTTTGGAAATGCCATTTGTCACCAAGGATGTAGTTGAATTAGTATATATGATCCAGGCATGGGCAGACAGATGGGGGCATACCCCATCTGTCCGCCTGGCTACAGTCAAGTTGCTAAAGACACAACAAGCCATTATTCCAATATCCCTCCATTTTGCATTGCATTATCCAGTCTGCAGCTTAGGAGGGCCAATTTCTGCTCAACTCCTAAACGCGCCGGTACGTTATTTATTAGCAAAAACACTTGAGATTTAACAAATTGCTAAAAATGAAACAATATGAAAATAAAAATTATTTTGTTTTTTTTTTATACAGAATGTAAACAACTCTTATCTTAAATAACATAGAAACAAAATGCACAGAAAAACAATTCTTCTTGATTACTATGCATAGTAGGCTTTCAAACCTGATTTGTTTAGATTGGGTGTTGATATGCAAAACTTATATGTTTTCTTTTGAAGTATAAAACTATGTGATACTTTCGGTTAAACAGGAATTGGTACCGCATCCCTCTAAATTCCAAAAATTGAGTATCACAAATTAAATTTAACTGAACCTTAAAAGAGTGTATCCAATATTGTTACAAGATATAGCGATAGTAATACAATTTTTGTCACTAGTAAAATCACTTATTTCCAGGTTTTAAAAATATGCACTTTCAGATTGTGTTTTGTTTCATTTCAAAGTACGAAAATTATCGCTCAAACTTACGAAATGAAACAATTAATTTTAATTTCCTCTTTCATTTCCTCCTCTCTTTATGCCAAGCTGATATTAGCAACCAGGCAATAACTCGCAGAAGTATAAATTAAATTTAATTAGGGCTAATCTAAAATTTGTTATTGCGGGAGAAGCTGCTGGAGTCTTAATAATTAACATTTAGAATTAATGGCTTCTGGGTATTATAATTTTATACTTTACGCTTTTTGAATAATTGCTTATAAGCGTGTGCTTTAGTTAAAATAACAACGAAGCGTGAATGTAAAATGATTTTGTAATGATAGAAAAACTGTTTAAGCCTACCAGTCGCATTCCCAGAATACATAAATGAAGATCACGCATGGTGCGCTAGCAAAACCCATGAATAGTGGCGTCATTTGTAGATTCTCTGAGGTCAAACCGCAGTTTCTGAATTTAGCTACAACACCCCCGCTGTCATATATCAGACCGTTCTGTTATTAGGTTCTCGCCAGCGTTACCATATATTATTTTGCCAGTCTACTGACGAACCCACCTAAAATCTACTAAAATCTACCAAAACCTAAAAATAACTAAATTCTACTATAAGTTAAATGTTAAGATTGTAAAGTAAAAACCTCAAATCTATTGTTTTATTTGTTTGAAATATAGGACTAAATATTACTAATTTAATAACGTTACACTAAAGGTATTATTTATAAACGAGATTAAAAAAAACGTATAAAAATCAAATAAACTCTCACATATTTTATTAATATAAAAAATTAAAAAATTAACAAAAAACAATATTTAAAAAAATATTATAACACATAAAACTAAACATTAACACCTATTTTATAGATTATTATCAAGCACACCCTCTTCTTGAAAATTGAAATTATTGTTTTTATATAGTTTACAGTCGTCCCTGGACTTTAGCATGTTATTGGTGGGAGTAAAAGCAATGCAATCACCAATATCTGGTAGTTTCAAACCTATTCCGATCTTTTGTTTTAACTCTGTTTATAGTAGAAAAAATCTTTCACATTTAACATTTGCTACAGGAAGGCAAATCATTTGTTTATCAAAGTTAAGTTCTTATATGTAGCATTTTTATCAGGATGGCAAAATTTACTTAAATTATCCCAAGACGTTTCGACATTGGGTTCAGAACTGCTACTTCCCAAAGCTAGTAAATTCCCAACTTTTTCATCTAATATTAATTCCCGATATTCATTATCAGTTAACTGTTTTATATTGTCCGATATTAAATTGGGAAATCACTGAATCAATACTAGCACATTCACTAAAGATATCTACTTGGGGATATTATACTTTAGGATTTTTTAAAAATTGCTTATAAGCGTGCGCTTTATTTAAAATAACAACGAAGCGTGAATGTGAAATGATTTAGTAATAATAGAAAAAATGTTTAAACCTACCATTCACATTCCCAGAATACCTAAATGAATACCATTCCAAACACCATGGATAGTGGTGTCATTTGTAAATCCTCTGGGTTCAAATCACAGTTTCTGAACTTAGTTACTACACCTATTCACACTATTCTGTGAATAGGTTCTCGTCTCGTCGCAGAAATGGATCCATGCAGGTGATAATTAGGCCAATCATAACGTACCTTGCTACGGTTTAGTAATATATACATTTATTTTCGCTGAGTATAAACAAAGCTAGTAGCTCAGTGCTAAGGTACTCTAATAGCATTGCAAAGTTGTGTGTTCTAATCCGGGTTCGGTCGATGACTTTTATTAGTATTTATTTAAATAAACTTATAATTTGTATGTAGTAATTATCGGATTGCATTTTGGTTTTCCCTGGTACGACCTTATTGTCAAGGTGATGTAAAAATTTGTATCTATAGTTTTTTTTACAAAACCTATACTGTTAGGTGGATCTATCGCATTAGGTTAGCACCTGGTTTGTCAATAAAGCAATCATCAAAATATTAATAATAAAGTGTATCTATAATATAATAATAAATATTAAAACAAGGTTGTAGAGTAAGCTATTGATATCGTAACGGATGTTGATACTTGCTTTCAAACGGTCAAATCTCACGAAAAGTGGTAGGAAGCATGCCTATACCAACAAATTTTCAAAGTTTCGGGGATGGGGGTTCAAACCCTTAGGACCCCCCCACAGGCTACCTGCCTGTCCAGTCTGACAATAGTTTCCCTAGTTGAACTTATTTTTTTTAAAAGGGTATATACCTAGTTTTGTAGTGTACCTAGAAGACGGGGTGTGCAAGGATCCCTGGTACTGTCGCTCTAATGAACTATTTATTTCGACTTTGGTTAAGACTGTATCAAAGTATAATTACTTCTCTATTGTACTGGAACTAATATGATAGGTAGGAATAATAATAAAAATAATAATAATAATCAGTCAGTACTTCAAATGATATAACAAAGCAGCATGGAGACATGCTTTGTTTATAGGTACATCATTCAAGATTTGATCTAGTGAAGCCTTTAGATGGCCTGGATCGGTTATAATACAGTTTTTGACACATAATCTCTAAAAATACTTGCCTAACCTGCATCAATACTACGATACATTAAACAACTTATGACTCTCTGGAAATCAATATTTTCCACAACATTGGAAAAAAACAAAATACAAACCGAACCTATTGTGCTGAAGAAATGAGTGTTCCAGGATGACCTTTAAGTGCGTTGTTGTTACTTATCCGTTCAAAGCCGTGCAAAAATATATTAAACATATAAGTATCGAATTTGGAATGGACAAATTTGCTTAAGCTTACTAAAGGCAAATACGCATACTAATCAGCGAACTAGCATCTAATGGACGAAAGCAATTTTCAGCAGTTAGAATTGGACGAAACCTACATGGGTTTGGTCCAAAGCCGGATGATTGACACAAAAAACATTAAAACTATTTTCATTCTATTCCTCAAACCTTCAAAAGTGGAGATAGGATGTGTTACGGGAACTACATATGCCCCCGGAAGATTCAAATGCGCAGTCACGCTCTCTGAAGTCACGTATATGTTTCTCAATATATCAGGGAAGAAAGAACTTTTTTTCAGCTTAGAATACTTACTCAATAGGATATTGTTGAGTTTTGCCTGTAAATTTGCCAATAGAGAAGAGCCAATATTACAGCTACCTCAACATCATGATATTGTCGGTATACACCAACAGCTCTTTTTAGCATGGCCTATTTCATTGGAATATCGGCTCGTTGGATTAATCCAGGAGGCTTATCCTTTTTAAAATTTGGGGCCTCGGCCAAATTTTAGAATTTAAAGATGAGAGTTATTAACGCCTTAGCATATCATAGCCAGTCCTTAGATGTCCCTGGCTGACCTGGATTAAGGGTATATCACATACCTGAAGAAACTTATGTATTTCCTGTCCGCATGCCCAGTTCATGCCGGCATATTATATAGAATCCCTATATTAATTTATATACCCGAGGCGACATCGAAGCTGTAACTGCCCCATTTACTAATATTTTGGAAACATTATACCGCGGGTAACATGAAACACCACAAGTTAAGGAAAACCACCAACGCAGAAGAAAGCAATATTCCCTCTATTTCCTCCCACGTGTATGATCGTTTTAGCCGGATGTTAACCAGCCAGATTGTGTTTTATAAACCGATTTTTTTTAGAATTGCTGAAAATAAGGTAGTGGAATGCTTCGTATCTGCCACTAAATACCAGAAGCTTTATGACCGGCAGGTTATTGCTAAGTACCGAAACTTAGATTTTTTTCATATTCTTATGCATTTTGTTGTAATGTTGCTTGATATGTTTCGCTAATTGTTTTGTAAATTTTTTTATACTCTTCTTCGATTGGCGTGTCCCAAGATTTTGTTATGTAAGTTTTAAAGAAATCGCTAATTCTGAATTTCTTTCTTCACAATCTTGTAACGGCTTAAGGATAGTTCCAGTTAGCTGCTTGTTAGTTCATCAACTAATTCGTACCACAGTGCTTGTTTCTTGCTATGAGCTTTTTGTAGGTTTTCGTTTTCAACATCCCTTTTTTATATGTTTTTCTTTTTCGTATTTTTCTTTTATTTGCTTGAAATCAATATTCTGAGTTGGTTTATTTCCTCATGGCTGGTTTTAACGCAGCCATTTTGGAATTTATGTTTGCAATTTTAAGTATTTAGGTACATTCTTCCTTACAGTTAGTCAGGACTTACAGAATGTCTTTTCCAAATCGTTCTTGCTATTCATGCGTGTGAGTAATGATGATTAGGGAGCTCTCTGGGAAGGTCCCTTTACGGGATGGTTAGGCGTCTAGGTATTGGTTAATCGGCGACTACTGGCTGTAAAATGTACGAATAGTACAGAGGTGGCAAAAAAACATGATAAATGAAATAGAAAAAAGCATCTCTTTTTTCAGACCCCAACAATAAGATATTTTTTTTAGTCACCTAGCACGTATATCTTCTACAGTCGGCTCTAAGGAGTCGGGTTTTTGTTTTTACAATAACTAATTTATTATCGACGTCCCTTGACCTCTAGTTCATATATTATTCAGTTAACGATGTATCTGCAATATTCCAGATTTTCGTTATTTGCAAAATTAGAAAGCCTGCGACTTTTTTTGCATTTCCAGGAAAAATTTGTTTTTTTTTTTAATCAAATGAATGGTTTAGAACTTTTAAGCTTAAAGTTTTGGCAAGCTGGTAACCCCATAGAAAAAATAATACATTTTTGTACTCATTTTGGCGGTTTATAAAATGATATTTTGTAGGTACCCTGTATTTTCGAAGAAGGTGTGCGAATAATATAAGGATAATTTGTAATGCAAAGTTTACAATTAATACCTATTGATTAACATCAATTTACATGAATCCCAAAACCGCAACTCAAAGGAGCATTACCTCAAATTGCGGTACGATTCAGGAGGTGTTAAGAGGTCGGCTGTTTCTTAGATACCAGAGAGGGTTTGCTTATTTTCTTTCCTATTTAACTTTATATCACGAATTTATGTAAGATATTTAAAAAAACCAAAACACTCCCTCCATATAATTGAACTGACACCGATATAAAACAATTAAATTTAAAGAAAACGTGCACAAGCATTATAATACACAAACTTTACCTTGTCATTGTTTACCTATATATTTGTTAGGTTTTAAGGATTAAAATAAGTATTAGTTCGACCGTGTTTTGTGCTTATTTAGTGCTAAAATGGGAACATCAACCTAAATCTCAGAGACAGGCCTGTAACCCAAAAGAACGCAATCTTCTCTCTTGAGTACGTAATTCTTTCAGCCTAGATCTGAACCAGCGAACTACAGATCACATCGTAGTCATGATTTTAGAAACCACATTATCTCAAAGTTGCTGTTTACCTTATTTTCACATAGTTACTGCGGAGGCGAGGTCGCGGAGTGTTGCTCAATGTTCGTATCTGCCACTAAAGATTAGAAGCTTTATAGTCGAAAGGTTATCGCTAACGGAAGTGGAGTTTTTGTTGATTTTCTTATGCAGCTTGGTATGTTTCTTTAGAGTCTCTGTGGTTTTTCGTATATTTTTCTTCTATTGTCTTATCACGTCCAAGGATTCCGCTAAGTAGGTTCTGAATGAGTCCCCACTGATTCTGAATTTCTTTTTCTACGATCTAATAATTATATAAGTTTCATTTGGAGGCTTGCTAGTTCATCAGCTAAACAAGCTTGTTAGGGGCTCTCTAGGTACTGGTTCATTGGCGACTGGTGGCTGTAAGATATAAGCAGGTATAATAATGCAAGGGGATTGAAAAAATTCTTGGGTGTAACCCTTCCGTATTCCATGCATTTAGGTAGTCTCGCAAAAATGACAGAAAGGTACATCGTAGGCGAAGCTGGATAATGAAATAGAACAAATATAGTCTAGTCACTAACACTAAAATAAAAAAAATACTTAGTTAAGTTAATGATGTTTGTTTTTTTTAGCTATTATATATATCTTCCACACTCTGCTCTAAGCAGTCATATGTTTTGTTTTATGATAACGAATTTACTATATTTTTGAAAAATAAAAAAAATTGCCAGAATATTTTTTTAGAATTGTCGGATTGTATTATTCATTTTTTTTTTAAATTCGGAATGCTATAAACAGTTCAAAATTTAAAAAAAAAGGAGAAGTAGAACTATTCAAAATTCAGGAAAATTTCTTAGTTCCTATTTTGGAGGTTTGTAAAGTAATATTTAAATATATTCCCTGTATTGTCGAAAAAGTTTTCGAACATATGGTAGACATCTCGACCTATCTATGTTATGTTAATTTGTAATGCAAACGCTATAATTAATACACATTGACTAACACCAATTTACATGTATCCCCAGAACCGCAACACAAAGAAACATTCCCTCGCATTGCGGCATGATTCGAGAGGGTTTAAGGGGCCGGCTGCCGCCGACGGATTTCTTAGGTGTCCGAGAGGGTTTGCGGCGAACTGCGAATCATTCCAAATCCACAGTGCGGCAAATTGGAGTCGTATTTAATGTTGTTGTTTGGATTAGTTTACGTCGTTATCTGTGCCTGCCGCTAGGCAGCCGCTCTTAATCTCTCCCGTTGAGGCGCAGCATCTTTTCACAAGTCCGACATATTACTATTGTTTATCATCCAGAAAAGTTGAAGATAAGAGTCTATGAGGATTACAGCAGGAAATTGCTTTTGGATTTTCTTTATTACCGTTTTTATTTGAAATGTGAAGTTACTTTTTTTATTCGATTTAGTCGATATATCTTGTAGAACGTACTTATTATTTTATTCTGGTTTTGGTATTCTGAGTTATTTTGACTTTTTAAAATCCAAAAAAGTTTTATTTTGAAAAATGCGGTTATTATTTATTAAATGTGATTATTATTACTGTTTCACTAAATAACAATTACTTTTTTACAATACTAAATTTATTTTGCTCCTGATAACAATTCAGTTATTATTTTTTGCTAACACTTTTATAAAAAGGTATATTCTAGACTGACAAAATCCCTGCCTTATATACTAACCAAGAAAAACGCAAAATTCTTCCTGACCAGGTTTATCAGAAAAAGCAAAAAGAATTAATCATATTTTTTAAAATTTTGGGTTTTTTTTTCTCAATTTTAAAATATTTTGTATTTTTTTAGTGGTCTTAAGCACCCAAATCAAATAATTTTTATGGAAGCCAACATATTTTATCTAGTCTTCATTCAATTGTGTAATCAAGAAGGATTTCATAAACATAATCTCGTATTTTCTTTATTTCTTATATGGCTGTTCAAACATTAAATTACATAGCACTCCACAATCTTATTTTGGAAAAACGAACATCAATGGCACAGCTTATTTAAGTATGCTGTGTCAATAGTCATGTTAAATCGAAGTAGGATATTGCTTTTGGATGTTCTTAGCGTTTTTGTTTTGAAATGTAAAGAAAATCTTTTTACTCAATATAGTCCATATACCCTATAGGAGGCAATTATTATTTTATTCTGGTTTTAGTAAGATTAACTCTAATCTGACGGAATCTGAGCCTTATACATTAACAAAAATATATTTACGTGATCGTTTAGAACCAATGTAATGTCAATGTTTTATTACATCGGACTCTTTTGACACAACCACCTTCGTATTACTCTACTCTTAAATCTGATCATTCCTATCAGGATCTTGACTAATAGTTTTTCCAGATACAATACCTTAATTTTGCTTTTACGATTTCTCTTGATCCGATAAACACAATTATGAATCGTCTTATTTTATCTTCCTTACCATTGCTGAGACAATTTTGTAGATTTTTTTAGTGGGAGTATGCAACCAAACCAAGTTATATTCATTGAAACTAGCGGATCATATCTGGTTTTCGTTCAATCACTAAACGATTAAAAACCGTAAATGTATATTATGAATTTCAAAAGGAGTTTACGGATTTTACCAGTATAATCTTGTATTTTCTTTATTTTTTATGTAACAATCCAAACATTAAGTCATAAAACGGTCGTACTTTGGAGGGATATTAATCATTTATCTTGTTAAATAGTTAATTACATTTGACTGACAATGCACAGGTGTAGTTATAGTTTATCTTATACCCGCCATTTCATATTTGTTCCTAAAAATATTATGTGGAATTCCATGCTAAATATATCTTTGATTAACACCCGGCCAGTTTTACAGCTCTTTGATTCATGGGAGCAATTATTTCTAGATATTTCGATCAGATTCTGGAAATGACCAAGCAACATCTATTGGTATCTTGACGATTTATTT
Organism: Kuschelorhynchus macadamiae; assembly: GCA_030620095.1. NCBI lineage: Eukaryota > Metazoa > Arthropoda > Insecta > Coleoptera > Curculionidae > Kuschelorhynchus > Kuschelorhynchus macadamiae. The sequence goes on from JAUTXW010001888.1 coordinate 170,371, forward strand.
TTTATTGGTTCACAAAATCTTTACCTGGTATCTTTACTTGGAGGACATGTTACATATTCGACACAATTCTTTAATGTTTTCATGATATGAGCTGGACCTGGCAGATTCATTCTGGAATTTTATACAGGCTTCTGATGCTCCAAAGGATGCTCGAGATATTCTGTTATGTACTTCTTATATGCCAAGGGTTTTTTTTTGTTGGAACTACCCGTTTGCTTTTTAAAAGCCTTTATTTAACTTCAGTTGCATGTTACTTAGTTAGTTTTGGTACTGTTTGGGTCAAATCTTGCAAATAACTTTTGAAGCAGTTCCCTTTTGTGGAAATCACTGAGATTTAGTATAGATACATACACCCGATAACAATATAATATTATGTATTTCTTCAGGGTGCGTAAAAAATGCCAAAAATTATAAAATTATATATCGGAATTAATTGATATTTAGTATACATACATAAACAAAATAACAATACAATATTATGGTGTCTAATTGTGAATGTCTTATACAGGGTGCGCAAAAAATAATATTACAAAATACAAAATAGTTCCCGTTATTGGAATTGACTGACATAAACTTGACACATAAACACAGAACTTTTAAAAATTTGAATATTTTCTTAAAAACTTTATTTAAAATATTTAAATTTTTAAAAAAATCTAATTTAATTATTTTTCAGTTCAATAGCTTATAAATAAAAGATTTTTTTAAAAATATTTGTTTACATTTATTTTTTTATGATTTCTTATTATTTTTTCAAATTCTTTTCAGCAGACTATTCTTTATAAGCAACTAATCATATTTACCTCTTAGTACCTTGAATACAATGTTTTAGTCATTAATTTCGCTTAGTTCTTGTTCAACTTCGTTGTTTATCATATTTAATATATATTTTTGGAAAGGCTAATAAAGTGTATTACCATTTGAGATCTTTGTACGTCAGATGTTAGTTCTACATCGCAACTTAATAAAAATAAATATTGACACCATAAAAATGTTAGTAAATATTTAAAAACCGTTTAAGGAAATAGCTCTATTATTACTAAATTAATAATTGGTGAAACATTCGGAACTTGGGATAGCGGTCTCAAGAACAACAGAAAAAAATAATTTTCAAAATTTCTGATTGAATAAAATGTTACAAAATTATAAGGGTGCTAATAAATATCCTGTATATGACAGTTTCTTTTAAACCTTGCTCAGATAATTTCACTGTACAGGGTTTCCCATTTTCGTTGCTTTTATGGGCTACCGCCTTTCTAGCAAAGATATAAGGTTGACGTTTTCGCAACATGGCACTATGTTATTGTAAAACTGACGATGCCGTATGTAGAATTTTCATAGATAATTTTGTTTCGGAATTACGGGGTGAAATTGAAAATGTGGCACTTTCGGATACCGTTCGTATCGCGGGAATCGTTTAGTTTATTTAAAAGATTAAGTGTGGTAATATACAGTTTGTTTTGCATAAAATCACACATAAACCAAAGTTATGTTTTTTAAATGGGAAACTTTGTACTATTTATTTCATATTATTTGCTTCTAAAGAAGCTTTTCGTAATTTAATCATAGTCTACCTTTTTTTGATAGATAATAGGGACCGCATATAAATGGCAAAAGAAAATTGTTTTATCATATCAAATAAATTACTTGTCAAAAGTCGTTACGTTGTTTTTAAACTAGATTTAAAGATTAGTCACATTTTAAATTATTATATAAATTCTAATATTCTAATATTAGATTAGTTAATCAAATGCAAAATTTTATGTCATTTCTTAATTTAACTCAACAAAATATGATCAAAAACAAAAAAGGTGTATTGTTGGACCTAGCACTTTACAATTCCAACCTCTGTAAAGTTGAAAGTTATAATTCTCCACTAGTAAGCGAGGATCCACATCACCCAACTTTACTTATTAAAATTAGTTGTAAACGTGAAATTGGTGATTGTGCACTTAACAATGCTCAACAATATAATTTTAAGAATGCGAATTTCTTACTCTTATTTACATTAATACGTGATACTGATTGGGACATCCTTAGGCGGTTTGAATATGATGTGAATGTTTATGTGGATAAATTGTATGAATTAGTAAAGTCATTAATGGATCAAGCTGTTCCAAAAATTAAATATTCAAATAGGTACCCAAAGTGGTATAACAGAGAAATTATCTCAGATCTGAAACGTAAATACCTTATCTTAAATTGTATAAAAATTATCATAAGTTAAAATATAAACAAAAATATGAATGTATAAGGGATAGTGTAGCCATAAAAATAAAATCTGCATACTCGGTTTATTTATTTTATTTGCTCTCACTTAACTCATTTGACGACAACGAAATCATAAATACTGTTAAAAAAATTAAATCCAACTCAATGTGCCCTGATGGAATCCCAGGATATATTTTTAGAGCATGTATTGGGGAACTCATAAATCTAAAATTTGCTCAATTTTCAAGTCAGGCAATAAAAGTAATATCGAAAACTATAGAGCGATTTCCATCTTAAGTCTTCCGGCCAAACTATTTGAATCATTGATATACAATAATTTATTTAATCATGTAAAATTAGTTATGTCTAGCCAGCAGCACGGATTTTTTCCGTTACGCTCTACAATCTCTAACCTAACTTATATGAGTCAATATTTAACCAATTCTATGGATAATAAACAACAGGTTGGTGCTGTCTACACGGATCTAAGCAAGGCATTTGATCGTTTAAGTCATTCCAAGCTAATTATAAAGCTTAGATTGTATGGTTTGTCGGATAACCTAATTAATTTATTTTCTACATATTTAAAGGATCGTGAAATGTACGTAAATGTTAATAATTTTAATTCTCGTGTATTTGGTAATAATTCAGGTGTTCCACAGGGAAGCAACTTGGGGCCGCTACTATTTTCAATTTATTTTAATGATGTGGTAGAATGTATTAAGAATTCGGAGGTACTTCTATATGCTGACGACCTTAAGCGGTTCCGAATTGTATCATCATTTTCTGACTGCTCCTTGCTACAAAAGGACCTTGACACAGTGTCTTATTGGTGTAAATTGAATGATCTAAACTTCGAAATGTAAAGTAGTGTCCTACTTTAAAGTTCGTTTACCATTACTTTATGAATATAAAATCGACTCAGATAGTGCTGGCCGTGTTACCGAAATTAAAGATTTGGTGGTATGGTTTGACGAGAAATTGTCTTTTTCTACGCATATAGATAATATAGTTAGCAGCGCCGCTAAAGTGCTAGGATTTATATGCAGAAACACAAAGATGTTTGAATCGTGTCGGCCATTAGATATATTGTATTTTGCGTTAGTAAGGAGCAAACTTGAGTATGCTTCCGTAGTTTGGAATCCTTTATATGTAAAATATGAATATAAATTGGAGAGTATTCAAAGTAGGTACCTTAAATGCAAGTATTTTAGAGAAACAGGTCAATATTTGTGGCATCAAAGAGAATTTTTATTGAATTATTATAGTGTAATCAACAACAAAAATCGCAAATATACTGCATTCATTATGCGCCTATATAATATGTTAAATAACAAAATTGATAATTCGGATATTCTTAATTTGATCAGATTACGAGTCCCTAGGTCCGCAAATATTAGACCGAAATGTGTGTTTTATTGTGATAAACCTAGAACTAACGTTTTAATGCAGTCACCAATTTATAACATGTGCAACATGTTTAATACATATTGTTCACAATTAGATATATTTGGTACTCCTAAATTCAAATTTAAAAGAAAATTGGCTCAACTATTTGGAGACAGATTTGGTTAATTTAGCTTTAAAACTATATTATGTTATTTTATTTTATTTTAGGGTAGTGTAGTATTACATATTCTATGAACATAATGCTATGATTGTTCTGTAAATGTTTATCGTTGAACAATAAATTATTCTTATTCTTATTCTCATTCTCATTCTCATTCCCATTCCCGTTCTCGTTCTCGTTCTCGTTCTCGTTCTCGTTCTCGTCCTCGTTCTCGTCCTCGTCCTCGTCCTCGTCCTCGTCCTCGTTCTCCTTCTCCTTCTCCTTCTCCTTCTCATTCTCATTCTCATTCTCATTCTCATTCTCACTCTCACTCTCACTCTCACTCTCACTCTCACTCTCACTCTCACTCTCACTCTCACTCTCACTCTCACTCTCACTCTCACTCTCACTCTCACTCTCACTCTCACTCTCACTCTCACTCTCACTCTCACTCTCACTCTCACTCTCACTCTCACTCTCACTCTCACTCTCACTCTTACTCTTACTCTTACTCTTATTCTTACTCTTATTCTTATTCTTATTCTTATTCTTATTCTTATTCTTATTCTTATTCTTATTCTTATTCTTATTCCTATTCCTATTCTTATTCTTATTCTTATTCTTATTCTTATTCTTATTCTTATTCTTATTCTTATTCTTATTCTTATTCTTATTCTTATTCTTATTCTTATTCTTATTCTTATTCTTATTCTTATTCTTATTCTTATTCTTATTCTTATTCTTATTCTTATTCTTATTCTTATTCTTATTCTTATTCTTATTCTTATTCTTATTCTTATTCTTATTCTTATTCTTATTTCTTATTCTTATTCTTATTCTTATTCTTATTCTTATTCTTATTCTTATTCTTATTCTTATTCTTATTCTTATTCTTATTCTTATTCTTATTCTTATTCTTATTCTTATTCTTATTCTTATTCTTATTCTTATTCTTATTCTTATTCTTATTCTTATTCTTATTCTTATTCTTATTCTTATTCTTATTCTTATTCTTATTCTTATTCTTATTCTTATTCTTATTCTTATTCTTATTCTTATTCATTTATTCTTATTCTTATTCTTATTCTTATTCTTATTCTTATTCTTATTCTTATTCTTATTCTTATTCTTATTCTTATTCTTATTCTTATTCTTATTCTTATTCTTATTCTTATTCTTATTCTTATTCTTATTCTTATTCTTATTCTTATTCTTATTCTTATTCTTATTCTTATTCTTATTCTTATTCTTATTCTTATTCTTATTCTCATTCTTATTCTTATTCTTATTCTTATTCTTATTCTTATTCTTATTCTTATTCTTATTCTTATTCTTATTCTTATTCTTATTCTTATTCTTATTCTTATTCTTATTCTTATTCTTATTCTTATTCTTATTCTTATTCTTATTCTTATTCTTATTCTTATTCTTATTCTTATTCTTATTCTTATTCTTATTCTTATTCTTATTCTTATTCTTATTCTTATTCTTATTCTTATTCTTATTCTTATTCTTATTCTTATTCTTATTCTTATTCTTATTCTTATTCTTATTCTTATTCTTATTCTTATTCTTATTCTTATTCTTATTCTTATTCTTATTCTTATTCTTATTCTTAAATAAGGCTTGAAATTAAACTTTTCCTAATCAAGAAAAATATGACATGATGACTTTCTTTGCTCAATCTAACGAAAATGTTAATGAGGCAACAGGCTATATTTTTTAAAGTAAGTGCAGCATTCTTCGTTTCTGAAATATATCTTCATAAAGTTGTTAGTATTTCCAAATGTAGGGATCTAGAGCGAAGAGAGTTTTGTAACATTACATTTCTATATTGAAAACAAACCTACTTAGTTTTAGATCCTTTACTAAACCGCAAAAGTTGTAACCATCTATTTATATAGAATCTTCGAGTTTCTGCAGAAAAGTTGAACCGAATATGGGAGTTTCAAAGAGCTGGGTGCAGAAGATTTTAAGGAAACAGCATTATAAACAAAAATTTAAATTCAAATTGGTGATAAATGTAGATCCGGGATTTGCAGCGGCAGCGTATGAATTTAGGTTACTGGCAAACAACGATCCTGTCATTTATAAAAATATTATTTGTTCTAATGAAGCATATACATATATGCGATGCCGGAATATTATTAAGGCATAATTCTTAATTCTGGTCACAATAAAATCAGCATAGATTATTTCCCCACGAATGTACAAAAATTATGTTTCACATATACCAAGGGAAGTACAGGTTGGTATTTCTACTTCTAAATGATGACTTGCCTTTAGCCAACTTACCTAATATATACTTTCAACAACACGAAAAACCAGCTCATAATTCCAATAGACTAAAGTGGTATTTAAAAAGTTTACCAAAATTTTATTCTGTAAACTCCTGATAACAGTTTAGCTAGTACTTACTGTTTACTAACACTTCTATAGTAAGGCAAACTGTAGTCTGTCGAAATCCGAGCGTTATATACTAAGATTTTGCTGTAATCTTCCTGACTAGGATTATCCCAAATATGGATACGTGTTTGTTTACTTATTAACTATTGTAACACTAGTATTAGCAGTAGGACAGTTTTGACAGAACCACCTTCATAGTACACTCTTCTTGATTCTGATGTATCTGTTCAAATACACTACATTTGTTTTGATTTAAGGACTTGCTGGATCCGATAAACAAAATTAATAATATTTTTAATAATTTTATGTTTTCTTTCTCAATGTTGAAATATTTTTCTAGATATTTTTCTTTAGTTGTCTTAATCAACCACCTCAAGTAATTTTAAAACTAGCAAGTTATATGTGGTCTTCATTCATTGAATGATTTGCAGCTGTAATGTAATATTGTAAATATCAGGAAGACGGGTTTCACCAGTTTAATGTTGTACTTTTTATATGGCATTTGAAACTTTAGATCACAGAGCACACCACAATCTTATTTTGCAGAGATGAACCCCAGTAGCAAAACTTACTTAAGTAAGCTTATCATAGTCTATCTTTTTTGGTAGATAACAGGAACTGCATATAAATGACAAAAATAATTGTCTTATCATGTCAAATAAATTACTTGTAAAAAGCCGTTGGGTTGTTTTTAAACTAGATTTAAATATTAGCCACATTTTAAATTTTTATATCAATATGGCCAGAAACAAAACGTTTTCTAATCAAGAAAAATATAACTTTCCTTGCTCAATCTAACGAAAATAGTAAAGAGGCAACAAGGCTATATTTTTAAAGTGTTTAAGATTCATGATTCATAAAATATATTTTCAAAAAATTGTTAATATTTCGAAATGTGGGTGTCTAGAGCGAAGACAGCGTTTCAGCATTACATTTCTTAGATTGAAAAGAAACCTACTTAATTTTGGATCATTTACTAAACCACAAAAGTTATAATAAAGAAAACGAAAACTACGTAATTAATGTTTTGGCGTCTATTGATATAGAACCTTCGAGTTTCTGCAGAAAAGTTGAACAGAATATGAGCGCGGCGAAGCGTAGGAATTTCTGTAGCTGGTATCTAGAAAAATGAGTCCACGATCCTGACATTTATAGAAATATTATTTGGTCTAATGAGGCATATATAAGCAGGTGTAAGAATATTAAATAGGCAAAATTTTAAATACTGGCCACAATAAAATCAGCCTTAAATTATTTCACCGCGAATAACAGGGCATGTTTAGGATCAATGTTGCTTGCTAATGTTTTACATTAACCAATGGAAGCGCACATCGGTATTTATACTACTAAATGTTAATCTGCTTTTAGCCAACTTACGTAACTTATGTTTTCAACAGGACGATGTACCGGCTCATAATTCCATTAGAGTAACGTAGTATTTGGAAGACATTTTTCCTGGAAAATGAACAGGATTTATGTAAGGTGCCGGCGAGAGATCGCCAAATATCTCCGTTCTCAACAGAGTCTTATGGGGTTATATTAAAAATAAATTATTTAGAGTGAGGCATAAAACAGACGATATTTTAATTAATGCCACGTGAAGGGCATTCGAAAAATTACAAGCAAGACCAGTATTTATTTTCAATGCCTTATGAAAAAAAATGTGAAATCTGTGTAAGGCAAAATGGAAATTATTTTGAACAATGTCTTAAATCTTACAATTTAGTCTTAGAATTAGGTAAACTTACTGTGTTGTTTATCTTATTTAGAAAACAAGATATGAAGTCATTTAAATAAGATTTTTTTACATTAATTCTCTAAACATTTCGATTGGCCGCCATTTTTTTCGCCGTCTTGAATTCGTACCACAGATTTACCAGTTCATCTCTACTTAATGGATGCCCAAAATTTGAAATGAATCTAATAAGTAGTTCTACAGACTGATTTTTTAAAATAATTTATTAGGCCGCCATTTTGTTTTTCTGTCTTAAGTTCGTACCAAAATATTACAGGTTGATTCCTTTGACTTGATTTTTGTGCAAAATTTAAGATAAACTGGATAATTTGTTCTTTAGTAATATTTTTTTAACATTTCACTAAGCCGCTATTTTGTTCCGCCATATTAGATTTTTACCAAAATATTATCAAGTCATCCTCACATAATAAACCAGATTTGAAGTCAATCGGATAAGTAGTTGGTAGTAGTAGTGGCATCTAGGGACGCTAAAACGTAAAGATAGGTATAGATTTTTTCACGAATGAAATGATTTCATTTAGCCGCCATTTTGTGCCGCCATTTTAAATTCCTACCAAAATTTCAGTATACTCTACCACAGTTAATTCTTGTACAAAAATTGAAGGCAACCTATTAAGCAGTCCTTCAGGATGAATTTTTAAATATTTTATTAAGCCGCCATTTTGTTCAATGATTACTATCTAATACTTGATTTTTGTGCAAAATTTAGTTAATTCGAATTAGTAGTTTTTATAGAAATAATTTTTTTAACATTTGACTAGGCCGCCATTCTGTTTCGCCATATTGGATTTTTACTAAAATCTTACCAGGTCATCCCCATATTACTTTTAGTTTTTGACCAAAATTTGTCAATCGAGTAAGTAGTTTTTTAGCTATGCCGCGAACAGACAGACCGATCGACAGACAAACAGACATACAGACAGACCAACAGAATTGAGAAAACATGATTTTCGGTATCTAGGAACCCCGAAACGTAAAGATTTGAAAAATCTGAATATCCGTAAAAACTGTATAAGAGCCAGTTTTTACCTTTGAAATAAATTAAACGATACCTGGGAAACGAAGGGGGTTTGAAAATGCAATGTTTGCAACAATGTCACAGTCAGTTTTACACAAAGATATAGCAGTCGCAAAAAAAGGAATCCTCTATTTATGCTAGAAATGGCGGTAACCCATAAAAACAACAGGACACCCTGTACACTCCGCATAGAGCAGCCTGGAAACGAAAAAGTAAATATTTTGATCTATGTAGGAAATACCTACTTACCTTTGAATTTACACTAAAAATGGCACGTAGCACTTCGAATGTCGAGCATTTGATATTAATCAAGAAAAACAAAAAAATATTCCCGAGAAGGAATGGAGTCTCCAAAAATAATGTAAATTGAAACCTAAAAATAGTTTTTGTCTTTTTTAGGCTTCAACAAAAATTTATTTTTATGCTTTCCAGAACAAATGACACGGAAAGCTAAAATTAAGCCCAACATCTGTTAGATTATGCATAAAAAAGAGGAGTTATTCATTTACCTTCCTGGCGTTTCCCTCATTCAAACAAAAAACGAACGGAGGGGACGAGCTTTTTATATCTCTAGAGTATCTTCCCGTAGCATTTTTTAGCTGTAATAAAACTATTACATTAGTTTTTTTTCAGAGGGTCATTCAGTCCCCTGGCGAAGTGACCGTGATATATCAAGTAATATCAGTTGTCTAAGAGGAAAAAGTCGAAGGCCCACCGTGGCTATACATTTCAATCTGAAATGTCACCAATTCGTTTAGGTAACTTTTTACGTCTTTTCATATTTTCTTATACATTGAGTTGTTTATTCATATGGAATTTAAATTATGGCATAATTCATCTGCTAAAATAGAAAGAAACTCACTTGTAGAAAAGCAAAAAATTCCATGCAAATCATTCTCGCTATAAGTTTTTAAAATTAATATTTATGCGTAATAAAGCAGCAAAAGTTTCACATATTCGATCGATAAGGTCTTGTAACAAGACTACTAATTAAAGAGAAAACAGAAATAAACCTTTTTTCTAATAAATTTGTTTTCAAATTTTTCAGTTTTTTGCCAAATAATTATAAGAGTAAATTTGATTTCAAGAAAATTGTCAACTGTGTCACGACCTTGAAGAAAAAATGTTATGTGGTGATAAGTCTTTAAAAAGAGATTTTGACGAAGAAAAAGATGGCTTAAAAAACATACAGGGTTCTATTTAAGATTTCTTTGAATAATAACTTTAAATATGTAAAATAACAAAGATATTAAAATATGGTGCTAAAATTATGAAAACTGTTTAATACATTGTTTGCTTGTTATGCTGACAAGTTCGTTTTGATTTTCTTTGGTTTTTTAGTTTAATAGCAAAATAAATTAATTTTTCAAAAAATCTTCTTGAACATAGAGTGACCATTCACCCGGTTCATATATATATATATATATATATATATATATATATATATATATATATATATATATATATATATATATATATATATATATATATATATATATATATATATATATATATATATATATATATATATATATATATATACATATACATACATATATGCAAATCTCTCTGTAATATCCATATATAAACATTTCGACTAAACTTTTAAAACAAATCATTAAAGAAAAATGGAATCAGATAAAGACATATCGTTGAAAAGGAACAACTATTTCCAATACAAAGAATTTGACGTGGAATAAGATGGCGCAAAGATATATACATTTTAAAATAAGAAAGGTAAAACTACTTCCGGTTAAACCTGATTTGACAAAAAGTTAAATTAACGTGCACAAAAATATGCTCTCTCTATTTCTATTTATACAATGCCACAAAACATATTGTAAATAATCATGTATCTTTGCCATACACTGAAGGTCTTTCTGAAAAGATTAAACACAACACATAACCGTATGCACAAATCTAACATTACCCTTAAATCTTTATATACACCACTAAAAAGTCAGACACCAATTAAAAAACAATCAAACGTAGTTTACAGCATTCCCTGCCTAAACTGCCCCAAAAAATATATAGGCATGACCACACAATACCTATCAAATAGTGGTCAAAAAATGCTTCCACAGGAAAAAAATACAGTTTATATATATATATATATATGTATATATATATATACATACTTTTAAAACATATATACATATAGGTATGTATATATATATATATATATATATATATATATATATATATATATATATATATATATATATATATATATATATATAAGAAGAGAAATATATATATATATATATATATATATATATATATATATATATGTGCCAACCCTGAATATATCTACTATTTGAGAAAAAAGCTTTTCGACGTAATCAACCAAAGTTGCTTATTTAATTTGATTTATAAAATCGTTAATTCATTTAATATGTTCCGTGCAGTCAAAATGAACAGGTAGATATTTTTTGTTTGTAAAAATAGTGGTTTGGTTTCTTTCCAAGTGTTAGACAATTTATAATTGTGGACTTGCAGTGTGCTTATTGTTAAATTCGCCACATTTTGAGTAGTGTAATATAGTTAGTCCTTAGTTTGCTTTTAATAACGACTACAGATAGTACAATAGTCAAAACATTGTGAATAAAAAAGCCAATGTGAGTTCGACAAGTTCTTCCCAGTGGCTTTATTTGATAATGATTGACATCGAAAGGAGACTTCAAACAAAAACAACTAAAGCTACATGCAATTCTGTATAAATTTAAAAATTTGTTTATCTAGTACATATATAATGTTTCAAAAACACACGTTTTTGATATATTTCTGTCAACGTAGTAACATCATTTAAAGCTTCCTTAATAGGACTATTTATAAAAGGTAAGTACGTACTTTCCTCGTACGGAAAAGAATACCGAAAGAAATATAAGACATTAGCACCATATGTTTATTTCTTCAAAATCGTTTGTAATTTATGTCCTTGCTCTAAAAGCCTAGGGAAAATATTATTCTTATATACATATTTAGGGAAACTAAAGTATGCTGATGTATGATAAAATAAGTGTGTTTTGTCTAGACTATATTTAGATATTTAGACAAAAGCCTGTAAAGGCACGGTTTCTGTCTTTTGATGAATTAAGCGATTTATAATCTAAGTTTGTTTTGGGTTAGAAAACGTGAAGTTACTGAGGAACAATTTCTAAATATAATATATGTAGCTAAAATCGGTTTAATTCAAATAATTTTAACTTTTACTTACGTTTTAAAGACAAGTACCTAAGTAATATCCAAGTGTGCAGCTTCAAAAACCTGTGCGGGCTGGGTAGTCAACGAAAACCAGCGAACTTTTTGCAGTTTTTTCGGGTTTCCCCTAAAAGCTCCCAAAGTAAATATTCTAACGTTTAATCCTTCTCAAAGATAATAAATTTTTTTTCAAAAAGTGAAATTTTTTTGACTGGGTATTGGAATACCCCCGGAATGGAACTGTAGTTACATACCTTCAGCGGCTATGAGAGCACCTCTGTTCTTTTCTAGTAAAATTAAAAAAAATCAATTTCCCAAAATTATTTAATCGGCATTCCAGAAAAATGTATTAAAATCGAAAGAAAAATTTCTGAGATGTCAATTAAAAAATCGGTAAATTTCTTTTACCCGGAACTTCCTTCGTTATGAATATTTCCTTTTATTAAGAATAGTGAAGTGTGAACGAATTTAGTTCAGCGCATAGTTATTTAGGAACACATATATACTGTCTTTTTAAGGATTTTTATTGGATGCCATTTTGCTCCGAAAATATTGGATCCCTACCAATATTTTACCACTTTCTACATATGCCACACTTAATTTTGGGCATAATTTAAAATTAGTTCAATAAGTAGTTTTTATATTAACACACACTTAGCAGCTTATCTCTATATCACATTTAATGCTTGCACAAAATTTGAAATTAATCTAATAAGTAGTTTTTTAGACTGATTTCTTTTGTAACACTGTTTTTTTTGCAAAATTTGAGGTAAATTGGATATTTAGTTTTGTTCCGCTATCTTGCATTCGTACCAAAATTTTACCAGTTGATTTCTACATAATACTTGATTTTTGTGCAAATTGTATAATTAGTTTTTTAACTAATATATTTTTAACGTTTTATTAGGCCGCCATCTTGTTTTACCTTGTATTACCAGGTCATCCCCATATGAGCTTTAATTTTTAACTAAAATTTGAAGTCAATCTGATGAGTAGTTTTTAATCTATGCCGCGGACCAACAGACGGACCCACGGAATTTATAAAACATATTTTTAAGTATCTAGGGACGCTAAAACGGGAAGATATGTAAAACCTAAAAGGGTGATTTTTTCAGATTACTAAAATTTTATTTGGCTGCCATTTTGTTCGGCCATCTTTTATTAATACCACACTTTTACTAATTTATCTCTATACTACAATTAGTTATGGCACATAATTTGAAATCAGTTCATTAAGTAGTTTTTTCGGGCTGAATGTTTAAATATTTTATTAAACCGCCATCTTGGATTCGTACCAAAATTTTACTAGTTGATTCCTACACAATACTTGAGTTTTGTACAAAATTTGAGATAAATTGGATGGTTAGTTTTTTAGTAATAATTTCTTTAACGTTTCAGTAGGCCACCATTTTGTTCCGGCATACTGGATTTTAACCAAAATATTACCAGGCCATCCTCACATGAGCCTTAATTTTTGACTAAAATTTGAAGTCAATCTGATGAGTAATTTTTAAGCTATGCCGCGAAATGACAGACAGACAGATAAACTGACAGACGGCTAAAAATATCTTTTATTAATAAAAGATATTTTTAGCATCTAGTGACGCCAGAACGCAAAGATATGTAAAACTTGAGAGGGTGATTTCTTTTCCGCACGATCGTAGGAAATAGTATATTGTGCAACAAGTTTAGAAACTGACTCTTTGCATACGAGTGTGAGATTTGTGCACGAGCCGCAGGCGAGTGCTACAAGTCACACGAGTGTGCAAAGAGTCATTTTCAAACGTGTTGCACACGATACTTTTTCTACGACTGCAGCAAATAAAAATAAAAATACAATTTTGATTATTTTTATTCTTTCAACTTTGACAAAACTGTGAGAAATTTTTTCAAACACCGTGTGAAAACTTTTCACACGCTTATGTCAAAATGAAATGACGAATAATATGAGCTTGAACCAAAATTCTATTCATTCTATATCTTAGAAGGCTATGGCAGCAAATATTTCCCATAAGCAAGCTGTCAAACCAATAATTGTTGCACAATTTCTTATATTTAGAATGGAAAAAATTAATAAGTACGGCTTTTGTAAATTTTGCGAAAGTGTCGAAGAAATAGAGAAACAACACCGTAAATTGCCACTTTTAAAATATTTAGTAAAGGAAGCTGGTATAGAACTATTGGAGGAGAACCTGTTTAAGAAGATACAAGAAACCCTTCTTGATAACCAACCTTCGTTGAACCGTTTGGGGAATACAAAAAGAAATAAAGTAGTGTCAAAATACTATTTATACGTTCTCAAACATCGAAATTTTATGATCAGTACTAGCGAAGTGCCGAGTCCTATCTATTCACCTATGCGACGAGAAGATGTGTATCAAGAATACCATGAAAAATTACATAATTTATTAAAAATATAATTAGTAATATATCTGCTGTTATTTTTCAATTCTGGGTTGGATTTATTTGAGAATATTGAGAAATTCAAATTCTCACTCAACACTTTGAAACTGATGATGCATATGTTCCCCGATAAGGTAAAAATGAAACAGGACTCGTTAGCTCGGTTGGTTAATACGTTGTCCCGGTAAGTCCTGGGTTCAAATTTCAGTTAAGGCGAATTATTTTTCATAAAATTTTAAAAATATTGCCTGCACGGCGCCAAACCTGTTTTATATTTCAAAAACAGTAACATATTTTTTGCAATTTTGTATGTGTTAGTGTTTCAAAAACGTATTAAAACTACATTTCCTAAAATTGTAGTAACTTCGTGGCGGTTATAGGGAGTATATACTGTTATAAAATTTGTTATTTATTTAGTAACTCAAATTTATTCAAGATCAGTTATAAATTCAGCATTTTTCTAATCTAACATGAAACGTTTTATTTTACTAAAAGTTCAAAGAAAATAAAATTTCCTATTACTTTAGTAGCATAAAGTTATTCAAGATCACTAATTCTACATGTTTCTAATTCGACATGGAATGTTTTATTTTACTAAAATCCAAGCTTAATACATTTTTAATATTAATTTGATAAAGGATAAAAGAAGATGTGCAAATTTCATATGAAAATAAAATGTCCTATTAATTTAGTAACACAAATTTATGCAAGATCACTAATTCAACATTTTTGTAATCCGATAAAGAATGTTTTATTTTACTAAAATCCAAGGAAAATATATTTTTTAAAATACAATTGATAAAGGATAAAAACGATATGCTTTTACGTACGTCACATAAAATTTTATATGAAAATCAAATTTCCTATTATTTTAGTAAGACAAATGTATTTAAGATAACTAATTTAACATATTTTTAATCCGATATGGAATGTTTTATTTTACGAAAATCCAAGGAATATATATTTTTTTAAGAATAATTTGATAAAGGATATAGAAACGACACGCTTTTACCAACGTCACATCAAATTACATATTAAAATGAAATTTCCTATCATTTTAGTAACACAAATTTATTTAAAATCACTAATTTAACTTGTTTCTAATCCGATATGGAATGTTTTATTTTACTAAAATTTAAGGAATTTATATTATTTTTCAGATTAATTTTATAAAGGATAAAAACAACATTCTTCTACGTACGTCACATCAAATTTCATATGAAAAGTAAATTCGCTATTATTTTGGTAACAAAAATGTATTTAGGATCACTAATTTAACTTGTTTCTAATCCGATATGGAATGTTTTATTTTACTAAAATTCAAACAATATATATATATTTTTTAAGACTAATTTGATAAAGGATAAAAACGATATGCTTTTACGTCATCAAATTTCATATGAAAATACAATTTCATACTATTTTAGTAACACAAATTAATTTAAGAACACTAATTTAACATGTTTCTAATCCAATACGGAATGTTTTATTTTACTAAAATCCAAGGAATATATATATTTTTTAAGTTTAATTTGATAAAGGATAGAAACGATATGATTTTACGTACCTCACATGTTACATCAAATTTCATATAAAAGTGAAATTTCCTATTACTTTAATAACACAAATTCATTCAAGATCATTAACTCAACATGTTTCTAAAGCGATATGAAATGTTTTATTTTACTAAGATCCAAGGAAAATACATAATTTGAATGAGAACAACAACTGACACTACAAATTAATACGTGCCGAACTGTATTCTTTGTAGACATTTTTATCACCTATTATTTAAATTTTAGTTTAGAATTGGTGTGAAATTTTCTTACCCAATCTCCCACGCGCTTGAATTAATAATCCGATATTTTCCCGAACACAATTTTCCTTTGAAAATTATCCCTCAGTTCGACTCGGAATAATTTTCGAAAAATCAGTACTCGAAAAATTTCTGGAAATAATTGAAGCACTAGGGAGATTATAAGCGAAAATGGCAAGAGGTTAATTTTAACAACAAAAGTACAATTCACGATTAGGCTAGATTTAAACAATTAAGTACATCACATAGTTTATTCAATCACAACAAAATCTAACAAATTATCTAACGTTAATAGCGCAAAATATAAAGTAAAGTAGCTCTATTTGAAGGTATAATTTATGGTTACATTTGTACAGTATTGGAAACTGTGTGCTGGCATATCTTGTTTATTGACATGAACATTGAACATGAACGAACCGGCTCCAGCGGGGAAGTTTTAGATTCTTGCAATTCATGTGAGGACCAGGACGTCGAAGTTTGGTCTACAGATTCTGCAATTTTGTTTGCAATTTTTAATTTATTCACAATTGAATCGTCTATGTATCCTTCAGCCACTGCACTAGAACGCCATCCCCCATGGCGTTTAAGAGTTAGTATATCCTCACCAGCATTAAGGAGTATTGTTTCCGATGAACGCCGAAAGCAAAAACCTGTATACTCGCTCGGGTTGGGCAGTTTCAAAAAATTGGCTATTTCTGTAGCCATGCGTCGAAATTTATTGATGCCTAGAGCTTGTCTAGTGCATTTTCCATTTTGATAATTCAAGAAAAATCTGTTTTCGGATATATTACTGGGTCTGAGATTGGCAAACTTTTTACATATATTGTAGAAGTTTCCAATCAGAGTAAATGATCTAGGTATTTTATTTTTTGTGTTTGTTAATTTGATCAGCATAGCCGAATTTAAATCTTTGATGTCATTGACTGATAATTTATGCAATTCGTCACGTCTACAAGCTCCTGCTAGACCGAGAGCAACTGCGGCCTGAAAGTTTAAACGTATAATATTTAATACATTTTTGCAATGTTTACGATTAAAAAAATATATGCCATAAAATTTGCTTTTAGTACGTACTTTTATTAACAAGTATTGCTCATCCGGTGCTGAATTTAAAAATTTTGAAAAATCCTCCTCCGTTAGAATTTTGGACTTCTTTGGTGTAGATTTTTCTGATTTTCGTTTTAGGAACGACTGTAGTTTCATATAATCGGAAATATTAATATTGCGCTTTACTTTTAAGGTAGCTTTAAGCATAGAGAATATCGACCACAATGTGGATGCTTCGTATTTCTTCGATAGTTCTTCAAAATATACTAGCATCACATTTACCGAACATGACTTTACATTGCTTCTTGCTGTCCACTGCTGAAATTTCATGTACGCGGTCTCATATTTGTATCTGGAAGTTTCCGGCAAAAGGTTTAACGAGACGCTTGTAGCTTTTTCCTTTATTTCTGGTGGCGTACATTCAAATTCACTTTCACTCTCCATTTTTACACAATAAAAGGTGATTTTGGCAAAAAAATAAAATATTTTTGACAGATTGAAATTAAAATGAAAGTAACCAGGCAATCGAAAACCACGACCTACTTGATTCAAGCTTTAGTGACATTTGTGCTAGTCATCCATCATTGAGGTCAAACCTAAGCAAAACCGTGTGCAAAAATTTCACACAGCAGTTTTCACACATCATGTGAAATTAGTAATTTTCAGATCTTTTTTGGCGTGCGTTTTTAGACAGTTTTCATAGCAGTCGTAGAAAAAATGCTTTACAATACGACAGTCAATGTCGTAGCTTCCGGAATGAGTGACACTTTTTTTAACACTAGTGTTGAAATATACAAAATATAAAATATAATAATTCTACTGAATGTTTTGAGTATTCGTAGGAAAAATAGTGTACATTACTCGTGTCAGAATTATCGTTTTCAAACTCGAAGAAATTCCGCACTCGGCTAACGCCTCCTACTAAATACCTCCTCGTTGGAAAACTACTACTTTCAACACTTGTTATGCAATATACTATTACCTTACTATTGCTAATGTTTAAATTGACTGGCCTCTAGGATTATAAAACTCTTGGTAAGTAATAATTGCGAAATATCTAACACAGAAATTTTATGGGTAGGCACATAAAATTAGAAGCAAATGGAGAATACCCACAATCCTCTATTGAGTCAGTTTCTCATAGTAAGACATTTACAATTACTCTTTCGTAATTATAGAATCAGTCAAAAAGTAGCAACAATATCTGTTTTTATGACTTTTAGTTTAATCAATAAGTTTGACCTACTCCATTGAATACTATTCTATAAAAACTCTGTCCAGTATGAAACTGTTATTTAAAAATATACCCTTTAAAGATCCATACGTTGCATCAAACCAAATCGATTTCTAGACCCGTTCATATAATGCGGACACTGCCCGATGTGGGTCAGTAGAGCCGAATGATTATTAATCTAGTAATCATAAAGTTGGTGACGTAAAAAATAAAAAACTGCACTGATTTTTTAGGTGATTTTTAGGTATGTGCAGAGTGCTCACACGTAGGCTATCTGGTTCAGAAAAAAAGGGTGAAAAGGAAAACGTTTTTTATCCAATCTTCCAAAATATGCCGATAGAACAAAATTGTTTTACTAGAAAATGTAGGGCAGGCCATTACCTGGAAAAAAAATATAATGATTTTTTCCGAAAAGTAATAGTTTTCGATATAAATTACTCTAAAATCATCATTGATTTTCATCTTTCTTCTTTTCTGACCAAGAAAAAATCTTAAATTTACTTAAGCAGGCGCCCTGACAAATTTTACAATAACACGAGTAACAATTATTTTTTATTTATAATTCAAAATGCATCTGAAAGAAGATATCCGTGCCTACATAACATAACACAGCCTCATAAAACTATTTTTTTTTCAAATTCAAAAACTATGAGTAATGCAGAAAAAAAACATAAATATCTTTTTCTTCGGTAATAATCTGGCCTACATTATTTATATTATATGCGATAGTTTGGAAGAATTTGGCTAAAAACCATTTTTTGCTATTTTTTTTTAGATCCGAGCGGTTTACGTGTGAGCACTCTGTACATTCTTAAACAACCCCTCGAGAGGTAATATTAGTGAAAAAAGTAGACAATTATATTATTCGTGTAGTAGCCTCCAAAAATGCCTCTAGAGACTGGGCTATATCAAAAAACTGAAGAACAAATTGCTGCTATATCCTAACTTTCACGATTTAAGTGCTCCTTTAATATCGCTACTGAAAATCGCTGGAATACAAGTGAGGTAAAGTCACAACTATCACTAATATAGTTCACTGAGTTATTTATCATATGAAACTAAGGGAATGGTTCTTGATAAACTACAAACTTTCATGAAAGCTTAAAACACTTTTGTTCGGGATATTTGCCCTAAAAATTATCTAGAAATGTAAACCACCCCATATAGTATGGTATACCTATTGCTCTTCCTTCTCCAAATAAAACACATATGTTTAAAACGAGAACTGACTTTCCTTCGAAATTTAGTTTTTTGTCCACGTTTTTGAGAGTTTCATATCTCTATTTGTTTGCCTGCGTGTCTTGTGTATGCGAAATGCATTTTCACCCACTTTTATTTTATTTATTCCAATTTGACACTTCCGTGTATTATACATATAAGATTAAGTATTGCTATTTATGGTGTGATTTTGACTGAAAATCCTTATTTATTGGGGAATATTTCAGACTGCAAATTATTTATTTTTAGTCAACATTCAAAAATTCAAAATGGGGCGCTATCATGGACCAGTTGATTACTAGATTTGCAGGATTAAAATATATAAAATAAATACATTAAAATAAAAAATACTTATAAATCAAGGCTTAATAAAATAATTTAAGAAACACAATTTAACCACAGGTATATATATGGCATCTTATTCCGTCATATTGGATTTTTACCAAAATATTACCAAGTCATCCCCATATGACCCTTATTTTTGACTAAAATTTGAAGTGAATCTTAAAAGCAGTTTTTTAAGCTAAAACGTGAAGATATGTAAAACCTGAGAGGGTAATTTTTTCACAATTATAAAAATTTTATTCAGCCGCCATTTTGTTCTGTCATCTTGAATTAGTACCACAGTTTTACTAGTTCACCTGTATACCATATCAAATTAAATAAATCAATCCTTTAAGTAGTTTTTGAGGCTAAATTTTTAAATATTTTAATAAGACGCCATTTTGTTCTAAAATCTTGGATTCGTACCAAAATTTTACAAGTGGCTTCTTACATAATACTAGATTTTTGTGCAGAATTTGAGACAAATTGGAGATTTTGTTTCGCCATATTGAATCCTTACCAAACTGTTATCGAGACATCCCTATATGACTCTTAATTCTTGACCAAAATTTCAAGTTAATCGGGTAAGTAGTTTTTTAGTTATGCCGCGAACAGACCGATGGAATTGAGAAAACAATGTTTTAGGCATCTAGGCATTCTGAACATTAGAGATCTGAAAAAATCTCAGTGGGAAATTTTTTCACGCTTACAATATTATACTGCCCTTTTATGAGGGAAGTAATTTATTTCTAGGTTGGCTTTTTGAAGGCAAATAAACCACACATACGTTTTACGAGCTAGACAACTTTAGGAGAGAGTCTGTAATTTCCTCTCTAACCTCCTAAATACCTTGGCGGTATGGCCTATTTTATCTAGATATAGTAGATAATTAAATAATAACAAAAAAATTATGAAGTGAATTGCTTCAAGCAAAAGTAACTCAAAATGCTATCTCAAGCCCTACACCTTTAAAATGTTAAGGTTAATTTAAACAAGATTTTTAGGATTAACAGTTTATAACAATAATTTCTTTTACAGTAATTTCAGCAACAGTATATAAAAAGTATCTAAATCTTTTATATGCCATATTTGCATCTATCTCGGCGTTATTTGCGACAACAATTCCTATGCACAAACCTCTATAAAAGTTTTATTGAATATTTTCCTTTCAAACCACCGCATAGTATATTTTCCGGAACTCATAAATAATTCTTCGCATAACAAGATATTCTTTGCATAAAAAGGATACCGATACCGATTTTATCGGAGAAGACAGGAATATTCAATAACTTGTCCTAGAGGGTGTTTGCCAGTCCCTGGGGTCGATTGCACTCAGTTTTCCACTGTCCAAATCACTGCCTTTTCCCCCGATACCTTTTTTCATACATCCGCTTTCTAAAACACAATATTTGAGGTGACAGCTATTTTTATGCATAGGGGTTTTATTTGGAGCGACATTATTGTTATTTCTAGACTTATATAGTATACATTACCGCACATTCAGAAAAATCGAATTAAGTTGATACAATTTACGTTAGCTGTTTTAGTTTTTTTTTAGAGACTATGATAGTTTGGTTATGTTCGTTTAGTTAGTTGGACAGTGTAGTTAATCTAACATAATACACATAGATACCTTTTTGAAAAAGTGTTATTCATGTGGTGTAAGGACCACATAAGCGGATGAAAATAAAAATTTGATTGTATGGAGGAAAACGAAGGTTAAAGCTTCAGGAAGGATATATCATTTTCTTTTCTTCATACGGCGGTGTATCTTATGGTGTGATGATTATAATTATTATATATTTAAACTACAATATTTTCAAATTCTGGAAAAAAAATATTTGATTTATATAATAGGTGATATTTACAAAACACTGCATTATCGCCTACACAAGTTTTGTCTCTAACTTGTTTCCTATATTTTATGGTCTAAATAAAAAATGGCGGGTTTGCTACTAGGTGTCTATAAATGTGAAAATTTTGAAAACAAAATGAAAAGTTAGGTAGAAAGTTGCACCAAACACTCTTCGTTAAATTCAGCATAATAATAAAATATACAAATACATACTTAAAAAGCTGCACTTGATCCGCGCTTAATATTTTCAGACTAACTATATACTATTTGAATATGCAGTTTATTCATTATCAACCCTGCCATATTGCCCGGTACTTTTTCCTAAATTATATATTTTTTAGTATAAAATATGCCCTTTCTTCCCTGACGATAGCCATGAACAGAGTGTTCCAGTCAAGAGGAAAAACTGTTTATTACAGAACTTTTGAGGATTTGTGTAGCCCTTTGACATTTAACAATAGAAGTTTAAAAAGCATGACAAGAAACCACAATTTAGTTATCCAAACCACTTACCTACTTTGTAATATAACTTTGAATTCTACGTTAAATTCTAGACTCGTTTCATGTTACTCATTTTGTTCCCGTTATTAATTACTCAAGAATCACATTTAAAAATTGACAATTTTGGATGTTGAAATGCTATAAAATCTTCTGACTTTTGACTACTGGTTGAAATAGATTTTAGGAGGTAAAGCTAAGGGAAGATTGGATCTTTCCAGCTCTGATGCACAAGCGAGTGGATGTGCTTCTCTATTTTCTTAAAAGAAGCTTAGAGCAAGCGTGGCATGAAACTAAACTGAGCGTCAAATGTAACGTAATTCGTAAAATTTGGCATCAAGTTTGACATTTCGTAAGTCTGCGCTCCCATGCATAAAAAGTTTTAAGACATATTCGTAAAAGGTAGTTTCTGGAATGTAGTAGTGTTGTTTTTATACTACCATCCCATTCCCGGACATAATATTACAGGATGGAAAAGAAAGTTGTGTTTTTTTGAACAACTCCATTACAGCGTAGTTGTCACGAAACTAACTATAAGAAGAATTTTTGGTTTTTTTAATGCCTCACCTGGTTTAAGAATAATATTTGTTTTACTAAAAAATACTAATTTTTAAAACATTAGAATTCAACATCGGCACTAACATCAAATATTGCATAAACTGTCAAACCAAGTTGCTTGAGTAGATCATAAAAAATGTTTATACAGACTTAATATGTAAGTGATTTGATATACACTGGGGCATTAAAAAATACCCACCAAATCTTTTTGTAAATTTTGTTGGAGTCAAGTTTTTTCCGAAAATAATTAGGCATATTTTGAATTAATTTAATAAAACAGAAAAATTGAAAACGTTTAATATATACAACTAAAATTAATGGCAAAACACAAATAAAACAGAATAAATTGTAGACAATCGAGTAATATAAAGTACAATATTAATATTTTGTAGGTCCTCCCATGACCTGCACGAGTTTGGTAACTCGCCTTGGGATAATGTCTAATAAGTTTCAAACTCGGAATTGGGGAATAAGCTTCCATTCATTTGGAATTGCATTTGGAAATCATCTCTCTTTTGAAATTGGTTATCTTGCTGATTCAAACGTTACTTTATCTACCAAAGTTTCCTGAAAAGTTGACAATAACATCTCCCAAAAATCTCGATATCTTTCAGCATTCATACTTTCAACAACTAGCACTACTATTTCCGTTCTTCCATTCCTCATTATCCCTTCTTCAAACAGTCACAGCGCTTCCTTCAAACGATATGCTCTTCCCTATAACATTCACCCGTTTTCTTCCATACTTAAATACGCCCATTCGAATTATACAAGCTAAAGCGTGAGTCATTACCTAAGAAACTCAGATTATCCACTTTAGATGAACGCTTGGTCAATTTTTTCTTGCAGCCCGATCTTGCAGCTGAAACCATGGACATGCTGATCGTCTACGAGATCGAAGGTTGCGTTCATGAAGACGACTATGGATTGTTGGGCAAGATACACTGAGGCCGGTAGTAGCTCTTATTTGCCTCGCATTTAAGATTCTCCGCCGATTAGCGATAAAAAGGATTCTGTTATCGTCTCGACGAATGAGTCTATATAGTCATTGCTGGCGTATTAAAAATATTACTTAAATAGTTTGGATCACTGACAACTTTGGTCTTACCTCATAATATTTTCCATTACGACACGTATTAATCGAGGCATTTTATGATATTTTAAATAAAATTTCGATACAACTGACTTTTTTGTTTTTGGAATGACATTGACATTGTCATCAAAAATGTCATTTGATGATCTCCATGCATACATGGTTTTAACACTACGCTATTATGGGGACATAAGCAAGTAAGTGCTACCAACGGTTTATGTATATCTCCTACAACCATTCAGCGCTATGACCATGGTGGAAAGAAAACAAGGTGTGCTCGCCAGCCAGCGCATCTACGTCCGACCTGAGGTAGCCTTCGAAAAAAATGTAGTATGCCCTGAAAATAAATGTCAATAAAAATTGTAGGTTAGGTTACTAGTTTGACATGAGTTTGACAACAAATAACTTTTATTTTTTTTGGGCAAAACAAATTTTTACCTCGGAAAGAAAAGAATTTTATTGCTAGAGTCATTTGGGTATTAAGAATCAAGAACAATATATCTTGTGAGGTTATAGGTTGATTCAGCCACAATAAAACGAAGGACAAAAATGTAGTATAAGGTCTCATAGATTTCCTAAAAACCCTGATTTCTACAGTACAGAGGGTTTATGCGTGCCCCAAATATGACAAAATTAATTTAAATAACGGTAAATATTTGGTTAAACATTTCTAAATCAAATGATTTTTAGCGGTTATATGCTAAGCTAAGCATTTTGAAAATAAAAAGAAAAATTAATGATTCTACAGAGGGCAACCTGCTCCAGACTTGTTTAAATACCAATGATTGAAAAAATAAAAGAAATATTACAGATGAGACTGAGGATTGGATTTTGGCAGGCTTACCTGATAACAGAAAATTTGAGTGACTAAATCAGATAAAGATTCAGCTAAAATGTGTATAAATAGTATGTCGTAAACATACATTTTTCAAGGTGTTCAAATACTTGATATTCTCACATACTGTAACAAGATGTCCTCTTTTTAAGCATGTGTGTAGGCATCTAGTATATGTTTTTCAATCAATTTATCTGAATTGTTCCCATTTTGTTCATGAAAATTACATAAAAAAAAGCATATAATTATTTTATTTACATCCGAAATAAAAAGTTAGGACCTTTTCTTTTAGTCATTGGTTTAGATCAAAGTTATTAGTACTAAGATACAAAAGGGGTGATCTTTTGTTAGTCATTTGTTGGATCAGATTAAGGGAATTGGGCTGTAGTAGATAATATTTTAAACACTTGTTCGTTTGAAGTTATTAGAGTCTATTAACTTCTAAATTTTTAGTTCTATAAAAAGTTACAAAAAGAATACATTTTAACATTCTGTTTTTAATCTGTTTTATTTATAATCATTTCATTAACATTTTCTTTCTTTTTCTTTTTTCATTTGATTATTTAAGCTGTATTTATTTTTTTGTGGGTCATCAGTTTGTTTTCATTCTTTCTTTGATATCCCATATTGATATTTCTAAAAGGTATCAACCTTAATTTAATTAATTAATGAATGAAATGATTCCTTTAAGTGTTAACATTTATGCCACTCACCACCGTCAACCTTACTAGTGTATGCTACTGCATCTGAAATATCATTTTAAAATGTCAGCTCGAAGACATATCAGTATTTACAGAGAAATAGCTATCCGTTGCCAGCCTTAAGTATCCTTCGAAGGTCGGCTTTAAACATTCAGCTGACTCCTGGGATTTTGATACATTATTTAAGGTAATGAGACAAAAGTCTGCAGCATTCCCAGACTTGGAAAGGTTGTGTTCATTATTGCTTGGTAGGTAATTCTTAAGTTGACATGATTTTCACTTTTAGTAAAATGTTTTCGGCACCTAGTTATATAATCCTTAAGTTATATATACTTTTGTACCGTGTAGTGTTAAATACTCAAAAATAATTTTTCATCTCCAGAAAATGCTTAACCTGACATCAAATTCCATTAGTTAGACTGATAAGTACTAAGCGTAGGTTTCCTAAAGTGTCAGGTGTTCCCAACCTCGGATCGTGATACAAATTAGAAATGTGATGTGTAACAAAAAAACATTGCTGCATGTTTACTTTAATGAGTTAATTGTCATAGTTCCTATAAATCTAGTAAAAATAATACTTTAAATATTAAATTTAGGTTTTTCTAATAAAAAATGTTTTAGTCTTAAATCTAAAAGGTTAGGAACACTAATCATTATAATAAGATATCCTTAATCACTAAAATACAACACAGATACACGGTAGCAGTGGCTTTACAAACATCTGACTTTAACACAGCAGAAGTAAACAAGCTTTTGGGTGACTTGAAAAATATCAGCATTAAAAAAAACTTCTTACACATGAGGGCTCAAGTGTGTCCAATAATGACATTTTTTCGGTTCACTATTAATTAAAAAATATACACTTTTACTTAAAAAATTACCATTTTACTGCCCAAGTTAAATAAGTATATTCTACTGTGTAAATGTTTTCTACAGAATTTTACATAGAACTGCAATAAAGTTCAACTAAATGCTTATGGAAAGCATATTTTTTAAACCACCCTGCTTTTATTCTCATTTTCTTTACCTATAATAGACTTAATGTGTGGTTTACAAACTTCCTAGAATAATATACATAGATGGAGGCCTTGAGGTAGGCTACAAATAGTAGAAACAAGAAAAAAAAGCTGATACTGGAAAACTCCTATATTGTCGGATACACAAATAAAAACAACATTTTCTTAAACTTAATTAATTAAATGTAAACTAAATACAGTTTTAGTTAATACCACTTAACACACAATTGGCAGAGACATAGTATTGGTTTATTTCTACTATGACAATGCCAGTAACCTAATTTAGTTTTAATATGTAGTTACAACCATATATCAATATTTTCACATTAGGTATATCTTCTTTAAACATAATTAGGTTTGTGCAGTCCGAGTTGCAGTCAGTGCTAAAATTTCATCAAGTTCTTCTATACAGTAGCTAAACACTTCCTAGTTTAAAGAATACAAATTCACACAGAAAACTTAAAGTAGGACTCTTAAATATACTTATGGTAATTGGAGGTTTTTTGTTTTATTTACTTCTGCTCAGAAGTTCCTTCTGAACGAGGGGTAAGCTCGAGGGTAACTATTTAAATTTTTGTGTGTTATTAAATTCATTCAACACTTATCTGCTTTTTTTTGTTAGTAAGTAGCATTTCGGTCAAGAAAAAGTTTAACTCCAACAAAAGATTTGGTGGGTATTTTGAGGCCAAGTGTAAATCAAACCACTTACATACTAACTCTGCATTAGAAAATTAATGTTTTATGGCCTACTGAAACATCTTTGTTTGAGAGTTTATGTAATAATTAATGTTAGTGCAGATGTTGAGTTCCAGTGTTTTTAAAATTAGCATTTTTTTTTAAATATGATACTTAAACCACATAAGGTATTGAAAAAAAACGAAACACGCTCCAAGGAAAAGACACAGTCCCATAGTTAGTTTTCTGTCAACTGCGCCGTGATGAAGATTCTTCAAAAAAAACACAAGTTTCTTTTCTACCCTGTATCCCTATTTTTGGAAACGTGAAAACATTTAAATTTAAAAAGAAAAGAGCTCGTAGTCTATGTGTTTTTGGACTACTATCAAAATCGCTCTTGAAACCCTAATATCTGACTCGATAGGAGGAAAGCCCAAGAACGGGATAATAAAAACCTCTCTGAAGGAGAACACTGTTAACTTTAGGGCTGAAAGAATATGTCCATACGGAGGTGGACTACCGTCTTTGATGTAGATACTACTGGTGTATAACTTGCTTGATGTGATTAAGCTATTAGAGGTGGATCTGCGGGCATACGCTGATATAGTAATCACATTGAAAGGAAAGACTAAAGAAGAGGTTGTTAACTTAACACCACACTAGCATCTAAAAGTAAAAAATGCCCACTAACCCTAAAAAAATGATTATAGTTCTCTTTATTAAGCAAAGGAATTTGGAAAGATTATTACTACCTCTCTTATGGGGAGTTACTTAATCATTTGAAGCCAAAGCAAAATATTTACGGCTTATTCTAGATTAAATGCTAAATTGAAATATAAGGCGTACTGTATCTATATATTTGTCGAGGGATCTGGATGAACTATGAAGTATGGTAACCAAACCAAACATGTTGGCTAACACAAACCAAATGGATTAAAGAAGCGGAATTAATTAGGGGAGTTACTTCGCACCGACAATCGCCATGGAGGGCGTCCTAAAACATCCCCTCTCGCTACTTAGTTTGTTTATAAAAAGAGAGACACTGAGAACAATATAAAGATTCCGTCAAACCACAAGTGACATGCGAGAATGTACTGTTACATGGAACAACCCAATGTGTTTCAGATTGCGGAAAACAAGCACATATTGAAATTAATATGTGATTTTTTTTCAGCAACTGTGAGCGCATATCAACATATTTTATGATTTTGTCAGGAAAAGAACAGTAGGTTCGGAATAAATTCGATTTACTAAAAAGGGAAATTTGCGTATTCATAGTTGGATTACAAAACCAATTAAAAAGCAGGAGCTAGAATTCACAAGTAAACTAAAAGTTGTTCTTTTAGTAAGTGTAGGTAATACTTTCCTATTCCATACAAAAACATATGCTATCGTATTGTATGCAAAGACATCCAAAAAGTGTCAGATAATATATAAAATAACAAAATGTTAAATTAAGTTAAGCTGTGCGTAAATAACTTAAAGGCATTGTACATCCGAAACATTGATAACCCTTGGACCAGTGCAGCAGGGGCTTAATAGGCCCAAGACTAAAAAGGCGACGATCAACATAAGATTTTTCCGAAAAACTTTTACTTCTCCCTTATTATGAACAAATACAATTTATCACCTACAAATGATATGATAACAGCAAATATTTAAAAATGTTCCACCATATTGTATAGTTTATTCCTCCAATATTTTACATGTTCCTACCTATGCCATACTTGATTTTTTGGATATAATTTAAAATAAATTGAATAAGTACATTGAAACACAACGCCATTTTGTTTCGTCATATTGAATTCATATTCGTTTATCCCTATATCACACTTCATTTTTCTGCAAAATTTAAAGTCAATTGAACAACATTTTTTTACTTTGGTTTTTAAATATTTTATTTGGCCGCCATTTTGTTTTTATACCACAACTTTAGGAGTTTATCCACTTAATGCTTGCACCAAATTTGAAATCAATCTGTTTTGCTATCTTGGATTCATACCAAAATATTATCAGATAATCCCTATATGACCCTTAATGTTTGACCGAAATTTGAAATCAATCGGATTAGTAGATTTTTAGCTACGCCGCGAAACAGACAGATCTGCGGAATTGAGAAAACATTTTTTTTTGTCATCTAGAAACCTTGACATGTAAATATCTGAAAAACTGTCGAAGGGTGATTTTTTCACAATTACAATACTTCAATTAAAAATTATAAAAACTCCTACACTAAAAACCTAATCTACGCTAGATGTTGCCATGCCTGAGTCCGGAGTGCGACTGTCGAAAATACACGGCTCGGGTCTCTTAAAGTATCAACTCAGAATATCTACCTTACTGCAAGTTCAACTTTTAAAAAACTTTGTATTTCTTCATATAAGTAAAATAGACATATGTGTCTCTCAAATACTTCGAAAAACTCTTGAAGATCCATTTTTTCAAATTTGATTTAATCTTGTAACATTTTCTGCACACCCTGTACACATACTGTCCAACCTAGTGTTTGAAGCAGTGTTTGTGACACAAGTACGATGGCACAAACACTACGGAAAGAAAAAGTGCAAAGTTCAGTTTTTAAATTTTGATTTTATCACATAACAATTTCTACGCATCCTGTATTTCATACACAGTGGTAATATATATTGGAACTAAGTGTTTCCAAAATACTTAAAAAAGAAAAATACCGTACTTTAATTTATGTTGTGGAATGTGAATATGCACAGTTAGATAGTTTTTATTTTCTCGGAAAAAAAATTCAGCTCAAAAATGCAATGTCACAAAAATCACCCTCAATATAAATTTAAAACGAAAACCGAAACCAAAGTTTAGTAATCTAAATGCCGGATGACAGGTCAGGCATACGTAGAAAAATTATCCAAAAACAATTCAACCTCAAGAGCACTATACAATTTTGTAACGAATTTTCAACCGAATTACTTTTATAGATGAATCTCAGGAATATTGTACATACCAACAATTTCTCTTATTTTTAGTTACCTGTTTCAAAGATTCGAATGAAAGATATCTAAGGTTATCTAATTTAAGCCATTCATTAGATGACAGCTCTATATTTATCCCAAAGCTGTTCTAATTTCAACGCAAACACGAATATTCTGATTCGCAAACCATTTCAGATCAGTTCAATAAAACCGAACGGGTATATTTTGATAGCGCATGGTTCGGATTGTTTAAGAATGGTAATGGAGAAACTTGAATGTAACTACTAAAATCAGTTGTACGAATTTACTCAAGGTCACATTGGAAGAAGAGGATGAACTCAAACGGCAAGCAAAATGCGATGAGATTACGATTTTGATAAACAGGAAATAGAAAATTGATGTAAAGAGGAGATAGAATTTTCTGACGAGGGTGAAAATTGGGGTTCTAAACATTTTGACATTAAAAAAAAACTTTTTCACAAAAATTTTCAAACTCGAATTCTGAAACTTACATTAATATTTCTGAAAAGTCATTCGTTCTCTCTTTTGTTTCTTTCCTCTATTCGTTGACATTTCAAATAACTTTTATATTCAGCAATTATTGCATTTTTTACATAAAGCTGAACTCTGCAGTGAAAAATCCCATAACTTTTTCGTAAAAATAAACATCTTGTAATATCTATCTATTTTTTAATAAATATCAAAATCATAGGCTAATTGTAAATAAAATAGTTAAATTAAGAAAAAACATACTGGTGTTGATTTGGTACTTTGCTTAAATTCTTATAACATAACAACAACGGGAACATATAGAAAACTACAAAAATGCGACAAGAAAACTACATGCGAGATAACAAAAATTAGCCGTTTTTTTTGTTTTAAATATTGAAAATTAGAAAACTAAATTTTTAATAACGAAAAATAAATTTAAATTTTTGGGACTCATGCGGTTTGTTTTACAAGTTTATCATTTATACTATTGAGTGGCTTAAATTAGGCCACCCAAGGTATCTTTCATTCGAATTTTTGAAAGGGGGTAACTGAAAATAAGAAAGAGTAGATTATATTTTAATCGTAATCGTTTCATTACGGTTTGCTAAGAAATCCAAGTAAACCACTAGGAAGCATTATTCCCTGCACTGAGTTTCATTCCCTATTTTCAAAATAACGTCACAAAAATACCGAATAACAATACGTCAAAAGCTACAATATACAGCAATACGATCGTCACGCCAGAATATGTTTTTCATATAAATAAAAGAGTCATTGATTAAAATAACAGGCGGACGGTGGTCAATAAAAATATATGTGTAATTTATTTGTACGATAAATTAAATCCTTCAACTAATATACACTGTAACGGCGTTACGCCTAAAATGAGTTACCCTGTGAAACAACAAAACGCGTATAAACCGGCGAAAGTTTATTTATAAAATAACAAAACCGCTGTGACCGCGGCACGATTTTACGATTTATACAATACCAATTAGGCACCCACTGGACACATTCACGCAGCAGGAATGAATGGCTGTCCGACAAGCAATATGGCTAAAAGTGTAGCGAAGTTTGAAAATCAGGAAACAAGCGGTTTTTAGATTTTCAAAAATAATTTAGTACTGTTTTTCTTGTATAAATAAATGAATAGCGTCATAAAAAGTAATATTCCTAAAGCTTTTTATGTGTCTACATTGGATATTTTATTTCGAAGCATTGTATTCGCAGCAAACATCTCCCTACTTTACGTAATTTAGTTATTAGTAATTATTTTGTGCAAAATCAAGTGTGACAGAGGACTTTAAAAATGTTTAAATAATTAGTATCAACCATCCTCTAAAATGAAATATTTCTTCTATTAAAACAAAATAAAAATAGCAGGCTTTATTTTATTAAAAAAATATAAAATTATTAAACAAAAATCGGTAAATTAGCTTTACCAGGAACTTCCTTGGTTATGAATCCTTCCTTTCATAAGGTATATTGAAATATAACACTATTTAATTTGGGACGTAATCATTTAGGAATATGTATGTAATACCTGTTTAAAGGAATGACGAGGGAAGCTAATTTACTGATTTTTAACTATCTTCTAAATGCAAATTTTCCATATAATTTAATTTCAATTCAAGAAAACTCGGTAAATTTCTTTTACCCGGAACGTCCCTCGATATGAATCTTTCATTTTATTAGGAATAGTGAAGTGAGACCCAATTTAGTTCAGTACATAGTCATTTAGTAACACATATACAGGGTGTTAGGGGTTTGACTACAAATATTTTAACACGTGATAGTATGGACCATTTTGGTTAAAAAATGCTTAAATAACATATGGTCAATTTCTTACCATTTTTGAGAAAAATTGGCCTTAAAGTTGTATTTTGCTTTATTAGTTTTTAAGCACATCGTTAACACATTTAATAATTTTATTATGTAAAACAATTAATTATATAATTTTCTACAAAATGCCTAAAAATGTTTTTTTAGTAAAACATTTGAACGCCTTAAATTTAAAAAATAAAAAACGTATGAGGCAAATTAAAAGATGTATACGATCATTGAATATGCCTTTATTCTTATATTACTTATTTATGGAAAGTGTAGACAGAATGATCATTTGGCGTCCCAAACATACCGGGAACGATATCCTAAAAGGAGGTGTCCTAATGAAAGAACATTTGTGACGGTCTTAAAAAGAGTTCGCGATATAGGAATCATAAACGTCCGTCAAACTAATCGGGGGTCTGAAAGGCAAATAACACCCGAAAACGAGAAACAAATTTTAGCCCTAGTGGAGGCAAACCCTGGTTTGAGCACTCGGGAAATCTCACGACAAATTGGATTCTCTAATTGGACCGTTCATCGTACCCTTAGGGATAATCTTCTGTACCCTTATCATGTGCAGCGAGTACAGGCTTTGACTTTAGAGGAATACAAAAAATTTACTTTAAACATACTGAAAACCGATATCATAACACTCATACCTGGGCTCAAGAAAATTCACACACGATACAACAGGGCCGATTTTAATACCAGTTTTCAATAAATATTTGGGCTGGAATAATCCACTGTCGGTTAATCAAACCTTTTGAATTACCAAGGCATTTAACAGGAGAGGCATACCTCCAATTTTTAACTAATGACTTGCCCACTCTTTTAGAAGATATTATGCCCACATTCATAGAAATGTGTTACAATATCTGGATAATACCTTTGATAATAGTTGGATAGGTCGAAATGGCCCAGAACCTAGAAAATTGCCTCCAAGGTCACCAGACCTAAACTCCCTTGATTTTTATTTTTGTGCCTACATGAGAACATTAGTGTATAATAGGGTTGAAATCGAAAATGAAGAAGACCTTAGAAACCGTATTTTTGCTGCAGCGGAAAAAACTAGACAAAGACCTAATGTTCTTGAATCTGTTCGAGAAAAGTGGCTTCGCCGTATTCGTGCGTGTTTAAATAGTGGCGGTAGTCGTTTTCAGCATTTACTTTAAGTTTTTAAAATACTTTTTTAGTGTGTGAATTTATTAATTTTTGGAAACTAATAAACTTGATTGGGGTTACGCAGTTAAAAACTATACAAATAAATAATCTAAAAAGTTTTAATAACAGGTTTTTACTATTTTTTTGAAATGCCACTATTATGCTAACAAACTACAATTTATTAAAAAATTAGTTCATACATTCCAAAAAAATAATCAGAATAAAATAATTGAATCGTTTTCAAACCTACAGGTTTTTTTATACTTTATTGACAAAACACAGGTGATGAGATTATCATCACATTGATGTCCAAGCAAATAGCAATGTTGTCATGATATCTTGGAATTAGTTGAAACCTTCTCCAAATTTAAACATTTTAAAATTAAAGATCTCGAAAATCCTTTCGAATTTATCGATGGGTTATAAGAATATTTTGTTTAAAATCGTTCATACTATTCTATGTTAAAATATTTGTAGTCAAACCCACAACACCCCGTATACTGTTTCTCTAAATTTTTTGTTGGAAGCCATTTTCTTTCATCATCTTGGATTCCTACCAATATTTGACAGGTTTGTGCCTATGCCACACTTGATTTTTGAGCATAATTTACAATAAATTCAATTTATATCTTCAATGACACACACAGCCTTTTTGTTACATCATGTAAAATTTAAGAATTAAAGTCAATCAAATAAAAAAAATTTATGTTTATGATTTTTGACAAATTTTACTTGGCCGCTATTTTATCTCGCCATCTTGAATTCGTACAACAACTTTACCAGCTTACGTACACACTTAATGCTTGCTCAAAATTTAAAACTTATCTAACAAGTAGTATTTCGTATTCGTATATTCGGAGTATGAACTTTCGTATATGGGTTTGTCATAATTGCAGGTTCAGTTTTGCAATCATATCATATTCCTTTTTGTTTAATTTTGGAGCAAAGAAAACGTTTAAAAAATCTTAAGATTTTTGATTAGGTTGTAAACAAATAATATTTGTTTCACTGGCACTTCATTTTTGCTTAGGTAAAAATATTTACTTCTTCGATGCAGTTCTATTTATAAAATATGGCACAATCTATTATGTTGCAATAACTTCAGTGACTCAATTATTGTTCTTATTAGATACTTCGTATTTATAAATGTTTTTTTTAATTATGTTCCTGTTTATTAAATTATAATCCACGATAGACTGTAGGTCGCATATACCTGTGTGAAAATATCTTTTTCACACTGCATAGATATATGCCAGAAGTAGTCGATGTCCAGCAGTAAGTGGAAAGGTTGACCATGATGAATCCTCGAGTTGGACTAGTAATCTATGAATGATCGATGCTGTAAATCGAACAAAGGCTGGCAACATATTTAATTTAAATGAGGGTTTCAATATTTGCAACCAAATCTTCATCATATATAAGAATAGAGTACCACAAACTGGCTATCCCGTTATTTGTTAATTAATAAAATTAATTAAATTAATTAAAGTCAATGTTGCCGGTGAGAAGTCTAAGAGATTTATTTAACACAGGGTGTCCACATTAATAACTAGGGTCCCGGAAACTAAAGGAGTACAGATTAGTTTAAGTTATGCATGATAGTACTTAACGATAGTAGATTTTGTAGAATTGAAATAAAATTCCCATTAGGTTTTTGAAATAATATACAGTAATTCAGTTTGCCCCAAAATAGTAAACATGTTATTTTGGAAGCACAATGCTCACCAACACTCAAACTGTACAAAACTACTACTTACATGGAATTTAAAACTGCTAAGGAAGGAGCCACCCAGGTGGGATGTTTATAAAATAGCGCCTTTGTTTTAATACGAATATATACTACATTTTCCAACAAACTCTTTCTTTCTAGAAATTTAACTTTAAACTTATTTTATATGGCATACCCTATGTCTAAATTCAACTGGTTTTGAGACATTGACAAATCAGAAATGATAGCTCTTACTATTCTTTAACTTCCCTAATCTCATTTTGAAATATATATATATTTTTTTATTGTTTCCGTAAAGCCCTAAAGACATTTTGTTCCCACTCTTAACTTAGATAAATCCTTATCCGTGAGAATAATAAAGTTCTCGTTAGAGCATTTTTTTTTCACGTATGATAACTAATTTTTTATTAAGAGGAATTTCTGATATGACCAACGAAGAAACACTACTGCATTGACGATTTTTATAATTTTATAATAAATGTTTTTCTTTTGCCTAAGATAACGTATAGGCTACAATTTTATTGCACTTAATGGCCTCATTTTTTTACTTTGATTCATATTATCCTTATACTTAAAAAAAGACTTCATAAAAAATATCAGATAGCTTTATCAGAAATTTAACTTAAGATAATGACACAACTCGTTTGTTCTATGATTGCTTTATTTTATATTTAAAATAGCTGACAATTTTGTAGAAAAAGAAATTTTATGATTACTTTAAAAAAATTAATTATCGCTTTAAAATCATCTTGAATATTTTATTAATTGTGGTTGTAAAGAGTTTTAACTAACGGCTATCCAGTGTGAAATTCTCTTATGTAGTGTAGTGCCTTCTGTTCTTCGAACGTGACGCTAACAGATGTTGCTTCCTTTCAACGTCTGTTAATAACGTGCCGTCTATTCCCATTCTCTGCCGCCCAATTTCATTTCGTATTTGTTTTCTGTTTGGTATACCCAATATTCTTCTGAAAAATAGAAATTTTTACCACTTCTATTACTTCTTTCGAAAAAGAGAAGTATTGTAATTGTGAGAGAACCCACCCCCCGAGATTTTTTCAGATATTTACGTCTCAGAGTCCCTATATGCCGAGAAACATATTTTCTTGATTCCGCTGGTCTGTGTGCCTGTTTGCACCATAGCTCAAAAACTACTTACCCCATTGACTTTAAATTTGGTCAAAAATTAAGGGTCATATAGGGATGGTAACTGGTAACAATTTGGTAAAAATCGAGTATTGCTAGACAAAAGGGAGGCCTAATGAAATATTAAACAAACTATTATTAGGAACTATTTATCCAATTTACCTCAGCTTCTGCATAAAAATCAAGTATTACGAAGGAATTAGATGGTAAAATTTTTGTACCTCTTCAAGATGTAGAAACAAAATGGCGGCTTAATAAAATATTTAAAAATTAATAAAAAAGTAAAGCGATGAACTGATAAAATTTTGGTACTAATTCAAGATGGCTGAACTTGTAGGTCTGTCTGTCGGTCCGTCTTACTTTTATTTGGCAAAAAAAACTACTAATCCGATTGATTTTAAATATTAAAAATCCTATGGGGATGAGCTAGTAATACTTTAGCAAAAATCCAATATGGCGCAACAAAATGACGGCTTAGTCAAATTTTGCACAGTTGATATAGGAATGAACTGGTAACATTGTGGTACGAATCCAAGGTAGCAAAACAAAATGGTAGCCAAATGTTTAAGAAATCAACTTATATAAAAGAACTTATTTGATTATCATCAAATTTTGCACATAACTTAAATGTGTTATAAGGATGAACTGATACGAATTCAACATGACGGTATAAAACAGCGATCTTCAACTGATACTAAAACCAATTAAAATATAGCGCTAAGAACTTGATGTTGTTGCTTAAATGATAACATTAAAACCGTCTTAAAACCATTATTGGCCTCTGAAGTCCTATTCACCTATTCGCATGAAAAGAAAAACAGTCATAAAACATATGGTTTTTATTATACAACTTTTTAAAGATCTCTTTAAATCAATTAAATTCTAATAAGTCATTTAATGTGTTTCTTGAATTGCCAGGTTAAGTGAGGCTCTTCGGGTAATATGATCACTTTATGTATGAGGATAGGCTGCCTGATGGACTAGAATAAGCGATGTTCACAGGGAACATGTCGTCACAGGGAACATGTCGGTCTAAGTGATGTGTGACAGCTACCACACAAAACAGAACACAAAGTATATGATCTGCTACCTCAGATGTTAGGGTACTATTTTAATCACTTGATCAAGGTCTTTAATATCAAAGTTACCATCTTCAATAAGTTATATCTGTAAAATATACTTTAATATTAACCCAGAAACTTTTGTCTATAACTGTTTTTCGATATGAAATAGTTTCAAAAATAAGGGAGACCTTCCTTCACTAAGCAGGTGATATAATAGAAATATTTCATTTTTAATTTTAATTACACTAAAAGCATACTTTTGTAACTTTTTATTAACCATCTTACTAAATAAATACTCATTTCAATTAAATATGGCCTGTTTAGAATATATCTACACCCCTTGAATATTTCATTCATTGATAAAACGTTTCAATAAGCAATAGCAATCTCAACCGATAAGAGAATTTTCCGCAATATTTCTCGAGTCAACAAAAAATGTAGCCAATATGAAAAAGCTTTCTTCAATTTCTGTAATATGTTTATGATATCCTGGGGCTGACCCTTGCAAATCGGTCATATTGCCGATGCTGATCGCAGAACATAATAGGGGGTTACAGGAAAAAACGATCTTCTGAATATTTGTGAAATCAAAATTTTCTGGAAAAAGATTAGAAAATGATGGATTAGTATAGATACCACAAAACTTTTATTTGAAAGATTTGAGTTTTGTCACTAGAGAAAATTTGATAATAATTTCAAATTCCTAATTTAGAATTTAAGTATTAAAATTGACCAAAAGTGGAGACGCTTAAAATTAATCCTAATGCCTCAAAATGCATACAACGAATTCCAATTATTTTTGTATATAAGTGATCAAAAAAGCGATATT
Organism: Kuschelorhynchus macadamiae; assembly: GCA_030620095.1. Lineage (NCBI taxonomy): Eukaryota > Metazoa > Arthropoda > Insecta > Coleoptera > Curculionidae > Kuschelorhynchus > Kuschelorhynchus macadamiae. The sequence goes on from JAUTXW010001888.1 coordinate 208,972, forward strand.
TATGAACAAATAAATTTGTAGTAGGAAGTATGCACACATGGGATTATTTTAATAATATAAGATTTTTTAAGTATGTAGGTGCTCTATGAAACAGAGAATTAAATTATTAAACTGCACTTCACAAAGGATTCTTGGTCGGATTTGAGTCATCTTACAATGCTCAATTAAAAAAAGAATAATTATATTTTTTATTAACTCTACATAGCTATTATTTTGTTTTCATAAAGTCGCGTTCCTAAACTGCAAAAACAATATTTTTGTAATTCTGCCGATAATAATTATAATTTCATGAATTTTAGTCCACGATGACGTACCGTAAAATAAATTTGTTTCTTAATACAGTGCTCAACAATTGTAAAGGATGAAAGTGACAAGGTTTCTTTATTTTGGTTAAAATAAAACGAAAAGTAGGGTTATATATGGCAATACTGACTTTCTTTACAGGATTTAAAGCTAAAACTTGTTTTTGTGGCTGTATATTTTGGGTCTTGCTTAAACTCCAGCAATTAGTTGAAAAACGATTTCTGATGTGTTCACCCTCTTTATTGTGATTTTCGGTCGGTTCTGTTCGTCTTAAAAAATAGTATGCGTTACAGTTTTGTGCCCCGACGGCGCTTATAGCCTGCTCACATGCAACAAAGGGTTCCAACGGGAAGTAGCTAAACGTTTAGGTTTTACACCACAAAGAGTTGTAAGTCGTTCGTGGAATCGCTATGTGACGAATGGTACAGCATCATATGTTCATGGTGGAGGGCGACAAAGTAGTACAACTTCTGCCGGAAGCCGATACTTGTGGATAACTGCAAGAGAGATCCCAACCTATCCAGTTTCCGCATTAATAGGTAACTGCGTAACGCCACTGGCACAACAATTTCCAACCAAACATTTAGACGAAGGCTAAAAATTGCATGTTTACATGCAAGAAAACGTGCATCGCATCCACAGTTAACTAGGGAGTATAGATCAGCGACACGACAATGGGCTGATGAACATCGCAACTGGACAATCAACGAATGGAGAAATTGTTTATTCACAGATGAGTTCAAGTTCCATCTGCATATTTCCGAAGGAGGTATTTTAGTCTGGAGGTAATTAGGTCACAGATATAAAGAACATTTCGGGGTTCCCAACCCTGCTTTTGTTGAATGTTCTATCTGTGTTTGGTGTGGAATTTCTTTTACCGGCCGCACTGACTTGGTGTTTTTGATCAATACCACACGACCACTTAGAGATATCATTTGCTTAGAACTTCATGGTATTAATAGAACGGAGTGGCCAGCTCGGTCACCAGACATGAACTGCATAGAACATATTTAGGCCCAAATATCAAGGCATTTGAATAGGTTACAGGTATCTAAAGAAACCCCACTCAAATTTAGTCAAATTGTCAGGGAAATTTGGACAAATTTACCTCAAGATTACGTGAATCGACAGATTCAAGGTATACCTGCTAGAGTTCTTTACCCAGGCTCGGGGAGGCCGTCAAGATTTTAGTTTTTTTTTATAAAAATTTTCTAACTGCAAAGATTATTAAAGGATACATTTTATGGTACGTAAATTTGTATAAATTAATTTATGTTGTATTAATTTGAGTAAAACCACGCGTACTGTTCAACCTACTCACTTTACTATTTCAACAAACGACAATATTTTGGCATTTGTACAGACAATAAACTGCTAGTCAGCTCGTAGAAATATTCTAAATTTGAAGGAGTTGAAGTTTTAAAGCAAATTGTTCATGTATCTTGTTATGGGAGCTGTTGTGGCAATTAATGTAATCAGGACGTGCCAGAGCTACCTCGGTATCTACCATGCAAGGCTTGACATTCCCGGAACTTAGGTTTAGTGGGAAAACATTGTTGTCCTATAGGGGTAGAGCAACATGAAGGTCTTTAGTGGTACTCCTAACGTAGGCAGTTAACGTCCTTATCCGTTTTTTACTTTCCTCCTAAAAGGGAACTCGGTAATCGTGAAAAAATCGTTTTGTCTAGATGCCAAAAAACATGTTTTCTCAATTCCATCGGTCTGTCAGTACATCGGTGTGTCTCTCGGTCTATGTGTCTGTCTGTTCTCGGTGTAGCTAAAAAATTACTCAACCGATTGACTTTAAAATTTGGCTCAAAAATTAAGAGTCATCTGGGGACGACTTGGTAACATTTTGGTGAAAATCAAATATAGCAGAATAAGATAACGGCCTAGTAAAATGTTAAATTTTATATTACTTAAAAACGAATTATCCAATTTACTTCAAAAGTTGCACAAATATCGATTATTACGTAGAAATCAAGTGGTAAAATGTTGGTAGAAATCCAATCCAATCCGAAAAAACTACTTATTTCATTGATTTCAACTTTTGTTCAAAAATTTACTGTGTTCTATAGATGAACTGTTAAAATTGTGGTAGGAATTCAAGATGGCGAAACATGGGCGGCCAGATAAAATGTTTGGAGTCGTGAAAAAATCACCATTCCACCATAACCTTACATTTTGCACAAAATTAAGTGTTAGATAGAGCTGAAATGTTTATGTTTTGGTACGAATCCAAGATAACAAAACAAAATAGCCACATAATAAAACATTTATTAAATCAAATTTTGTGTAAGCACTGGTACGAATTCAAGATGACAGACAGAATTACGTTCTTCAAAATCAGTATACAAATTAAATATTCAATTTATTTTAAATTATGCCCAAAAATCAAGTGTGGCATAGGTAGGAATTGTTTAATACAAATCCAATATCGTGGAACCAAATTGCACTCAATGAAAATATTTGCGGAAAAGACGGTATATGTGATACTACGTGCGGAACTAAATTGGGTCCTAATAAAAATAAAGATTCATGATGAAGGAAATTCCAGGTAAAGGAAATTTACTGATTTTTTCTAGGTGATTATTATTATTATTATTATTACTATAATTGCTACTATTCAGGTTTAACTAGTAATTATTGTGAGCAACTAATTCGCAGTTTATCTATATTAAGAAAACATATATAGGCAAGTATGGGACCATCATTAATAATATTCAGATTTTAAAACATTTATAGAGTTTTTGTTGTTGCTCCAGAGTATTTTTCCTAGTAGGGATACTCCTACTCATATCTTAACATAAGCGCCGCCACTAAAGAGATTGGGGAATATGGGTTATTGAATCAACATTTACGACTTTATAGGCTGACCGGACATATCATAACTCAAGCGGATGGGATTACCTCTTAGGTGATTAGGTTCATCTTTCTCAGATATCGCCCCCATGTCAAAACCCACTGAAATATAGATACACGAGTAAACGTCAGAGGAATATATACGACCAATATTTTTTGAAAAACGTATGAGTTTTCGAGATTTATTGCTTGATTAGAACGGTTTCTAGGAAATGCAAGTTGTGTATTATGGATTTTAATCATCTGATGGGAATCGGTTTTAAAACTAACAATATATATGTATATATATATATATATATATATATATATATATATATATTTATATAGATATCTATCTATATATATATATATATATATATATATATATATATATATATATATATATATATATATATATATATATATATATATATATATATATATATATATATATATATATATATATATATATATATATATATATATATATATATATATATATATATATATATATATAGCGGCCCGGTACGTGCTTCGCTACGTATAAAGTGAAATAATAGAAAAGTTTAATTAGAACATAAAATTCATTTATTCAAACAAAAAAATATTATATTACTTGCTAGCTATTTTAAAACTTAATCCAAAACATTTGGATAAACAATATTTTTTGTTTTTCCATTTTGAGCATGAATAAACAAACGGCTGGGGGTACCGACTCTGGAACAGGCAACATAAAGTTGGCCATGAGAAAAACATGATTCCTCCAAATTCACACCACAAACGTCAAGTATTTGCCCTTGGGCCTTGTTGATGGACATCGCAAATGATAAACGCACAGGATATTGTAATCGTTTGAACTCAAATGGCATATCAGTTGGAATCATAGGGATACGCGGTATCAAACAAACTTCTCCTTTTGATTTACCAGTTAAGATCGTGGCTTCAATCAAATTTGGCAATAACTTTTTCACTGCCAATCTGGTGCCATTACACAGTTTTGGTGGATTAATATTTCGCAATAATATAATCAAAGAACCAACTTTCAGATTCAAGCAATGCGGTGGCATACCAGCCGGTTCCAATGAATTTAAAAATTCAATTTGCCTCATCTTGATTCATAACAATGTCAATTGATTTATATGTCGTGACTACACCTGGCAGTTTCGCTTGAATTTGAAAATTAATGGCATTGATATGAATGTTCTTCGGTGCTAAAATGGCGCGTTCTCTCAACCAATCATGATTTCTGTAATTCTGAAGAATATTCGAAAAAACACATTCAATTAATTCATCTATCGATTGCACAATTGTACAAAAATTGTTCGGTAGAGCGATCAATCCGTTGGTACTGTCGATTTGTATTTTGCCATCACCAATTTCTAACAATTGTTTTGAAAACTCATGGGCAGCTGGATCATTTTGTAGGTGAATACGCATATTAATGTTCAGTGTCAATTTTTGTACATATCTCCAAAGAACTGATGACTTAAACAGGCATTTATTTCATCAGCAGGAGTTGATCGAGGAATGACAGGCAATGTTTGACGAAAATCCCCTGACAGTAATATCAAAGCACCACCAAAAAGCTCTTGATTACCACGTAAATCTTGCATTGTTCGATTAACTGCTTCTAGTGATTTTTTATTTGCCATTGTACACTCATCCCATAAAATAATTGACGTTAATCGCAGAACTTTTGTCATAGCAGAATTTCTCGAAATATTGCAAGTTGGAGTTTTAATCACCTGTACATTCAATGGCAATTTTAATGCAGAGTGTGCGGTCCGACCACCTTCTAATAATGTGGCAGCAATTCCCGAAGATGCAAGTGCCAATGCAATTTTCTGTTCCGATCGAATAGTCGCTAAAATCAATGATATAACGAATGTTTTGCCTGTACCACCAGGTGCATCCAAGAAATATAATCCACCTGCATTATTGGAAACGGCTTGCATGATTGTGTCATATACATGTTTTTGCTGAATAGTCAATTTGGTTATATTCGATTGTACAAATAAACGCAAATCATTAGAATTGAATTCCTGCTCACGTTGCAATTCACGATCAAACAGATCATGCATCTCACGATTTGGTGCGGTCATACCCAATTGTACTAATGCTTTATTTGCAATCGTTAGACACATATCTTCAATCTTTATCAAAGCTTCGTTGTACATTTCCCAAGTAATCAACAAATCAGGATTTCTTGTATGATGACGCATACGAATTAAAATATCTTCTGCCATATAATGTTTATATTTGTTCCATAATTCAAGTGGATTAGATGGCATACATGTTGATAATATAATGGCAAATAGCATTCGTATTTGTTGTGGATGAGCTGAAGTAGATGAATCATGAAGTGTTGAATCCCAATGTGCATCATCCTCCAACAAATGCAAGAGTTGACATGCTTCACGATATGTTTGACACAAATGACCGTTGACTGTTCTCAATTCTTGAAATGATTTTGGACCATTGACGTTAACTAATAACAATCGCAAATAAAACACTCAGCATTGTTTGGATGTACTGTATATATTCTCCCATTTGTATCTGTTTGGAAAATGCCTGGATTACTTGGCCGTTTATAACACGTGGTTGTGGCGTGGTGAATTTGGAGGCCTGTTATATTATATTCCCGACCAGAAAATTAGTATTATAATAAAAATATGAAGAACCGCTTGACCGATTTTGTGCAAACTTCACATAAACCATCTACTAAATAGTCCGAACAAAGCCTAAATATTTGGTTTGGATAGGTGAGTCCGTTCTTGAGTTATAAAATTATAACGAAAAGTGGCATTGATTTATATATATTAGATATATATATATATATATATATATATATATAAACTAAACTAAATTATTTTTTTTTCGATATCAAGTGTATTTTAGAATACACTAATTCTATTACAGTATGAACAATAAAATGTACGCTAGAAACAGAAAAATGTCAAAAATAGTAAATTAGGCAATCTTTTCGGTTTAATTTATTGTTGATGGGAATTTAAGTTTATTATAAAAATGTAATGTGTATTTTTTATAAAAAAAGAAAAATAAAATGTGTTTCGATGTGATATTTTTATTGTTTTATTTCTATCCAATTTTAACAATTATTTATGACAAATCAACACTTTTATACATCTATTTGCCAAGACTTTTAGTTAGTTTATTCCCGACTGTTAAAAAGTTGATTAACCTCCTGCTTTCTTCATACTGTAAATGCCCACAATTTTCCAATCTTTTAAATTATCAATATATACCAAGAACCATTTACAACCTTACCCATCAAATTGTTATTACCATCAAATGACCATTAAAATAAACAAATTTTACAAAATTACCTATACTTCATACATGCTTTAAGTGTAATACATGATATATTCGTAGATTATAAGCATGTGGAATAAAAATAAAAATGAAATTTCCCTATTTTTTTCAACTAATTTACGAGAAAAGCATAGGTATTTGAGTTATTTTTTATATGTCAAAAGCCCATATTTATAACGAAGATGACAAACGATTATTTAGTACAAATTCTAAAAAATATTTAATTTAAAATTTCGGACACAAATATTTACCTACTAAATTAGTAGTCTATAGTGTGACATATTACTGAAATCAGGAAAAAAATAAACAATTCTATGAGCTAAAGCTCTATCAAGATTTAAAAAATATATGTTGGGTTCATAATTTTTTATTGGATGAGTGTATTTTAATTGTCACATAACAGTGAAACCAACTTGATGAGTGAACCTGCAAGTTGTGTATTGATTCACACCAATACGATATTATATAAAAAAATTATGTTCACTTAAAATGTAAACGAGATGCGGCTACTTTTCTTTTGTGTTTTGTCAAAGTCAGGTGTTTTAAAAAGTCATCCAACGTAATCCTTTACCTAACTGAAAAACACAAGATTGAAATCTTCATAATGATTGGATACGGGGATATAGCAAAAACACAGAATGAAGTTACTAATTTATTCACAGACAGATATCCTGATTTACCACCCATATCGCAAAGCACTAGAAGCAATATTCATGGTCAAACTGCCCCCTATGACGAGGTCAAAGTAAATGTAATATTATCTGTTGAAGAAAATCCTAATATCACTACTAGGCAGGTAGCGCGCGAACTTGATATTAGTCAGTCTTATGTAGTAAGAGGTCTTAACGCTCAAAAAAGTCTTCGCTATAAATTGGAAATACTCCAAGAACTGAGTGAAGATAATCCAGATCGAAGACTCGAATTTTGTGAATAATTTATGGACTAATAATCTTAACATAGAAAATATTTTTTTTTGGTAAGTCAACGTTTATGTTAAATAGAGAGGTAAATCGACAAAGTTTTCGTTATTGGGCAGACGAGAAACCATACTGGTTGAGGAAAGGCCACACTCAACACCCGAAGAAAGTCATTTCTTTGAAGAAAATTTGAACGGAGTGAGAAAAATTAGTTCTGAATTTGGCTATTTTAATTTCTGATCCCGAAACATCTGGTTTCAACAAGACGGTGCTCTCCTCATTTTGCAAGACCTGTCCGAAACAATCTGGATCTTGCATTTCTAGAGAGATGAAGGGGACCCTTTGAATGACCACCGAGATTCCTCGATCTCCTTCCATTAGATTATAGCAAGGTTTTCAAGACCAAGGCAGCAAACATTGAGGAGTTGAAAGCACGAATAATGAGTGTAGACTAATTTCCCCAGAAATAATAAGACATATTCAAAACGAATTTTAGTTGCAATAAGCGTATTGCCAAATAGTGAATGACCAACATTTTGGGCATTTATTAAAAACAAAATATTAATTAAATAGATTTTTTAAAAATGTTTTTTTATAATTATCTTGGAAACAGCATGCAATAAAAATTTTAAATTTGGTAGTTATGTGTAACTTATTAAGCCCTTTAAAAACGTTCATCAAAAAAACATTGCCACTTAAAAAAATTATCGATGATCATATCTGTAATTATGGACAACCTGTATTTCTTTTCTATGAAAAAAACCGCAACTGAAAATATTAATCGAAGTGTCCGAGCTCTTTTCAAAAAAGAAAGGTTTTAGATTTAATGAATTTTTTCCATGTTACAGACTCGCACGATATATTATTTTTTTCACACCATTATATTATTTATACAGTAACAGATACTCTACGCTCACATAGGCAAATTATCACAAACATATTTTTAATATTTCAATGTTCTGACACTTAAATCTTTAAAGTTTAATGTAGTAAAGCAGCGAGGTGTAGACAATGACAAATTCGGGAAGCAGGATTTGAAAAATTATGGATATATATATAATATTATTATTACTGGTTTTAAAATAGTATTCTGATAAATAATACGTATCCAGAATCACAGTAAACGCCGGTCGAAGTGGACATTCAATAATAATATAATTGAAGATAAAGTCAATGGAGCATTTTTTTTATTTTTTAAAGAACGAAAAAATATGTTAGGTGCTATCTTTGGCTACTAACTATGTGAATGTGAATTTTTAGCAAATTATTCGTTCGTTGCCGCCGGTATCCGGCCAAACATAGATGGTACATATATAAGCAGATTTCGATAGCATTAACAAAGTTTATGTTTGGCATGTGTCAAACAACTTACGGAAATAATGAAAATGAGACTTCCAACTGGGTCATAATACAATGCCTCCCGATCGAAAGGCATTGCGCGTTGTTTCGAGACTAGGCGTGGTGGTACTTTTTCAGTAATCGTCGTGTCTGGTCCGGCAATTTTTTGATGTAATTTTAGACAGGGCGACTACGAATAGTAACAGTGCTTCTTACTTAACACATATACTAGACGACACATCTTGGTAGAAGGAAAGGGACAGTTAGTATGTAGAACACATTCCCCAGTATAATTGTCTAATGTAACAAAGGAAATCCACCAATAAAGGAATGAAATTTGTTTTGACATAAGATAGATTTCAATATCAATTGCCAATACCCGAAAGAAGAATCAGAGGGTCAATGGATAAAGCTACTAGCGTCGTTGAACCTAAACTGACTGGCAAGACTATAGGTTCACAGAGTGGCAGAATGCGAAAACATATTAGAATGTAGCTTACTAGTCCTGAATATTCATAGAGCTTATACAAAAAATAGGCACACAGAAGCTGGTAAATTTATTAAGCACAAAATAATTTTTATTCGAAAACGAAAAATTCCATTTGTGACAAATATTGTCTTAAAACATGCTAAAAAGTACTTCTTGCCACAGATGGATTCATACAAATGGGGACTCTTATTGTGTTATGTTGGAGGAAGTTAAAACTCATCCGATCTTTAAAAAACATCATTGTTTTGTGTGTTAATATCGATTAGACATGATTCATTGTTTCTTTTATTCGAGCATATAAAATAATTTTATATTTCATCATCATACACTATTTAAGAAAATAATTATAATACAATTAAACAAACCGATTGTATCCTGTCTGCTGCTATGAAGAAACAATAAGGGAATTTAAATAATTCAAAAAGGAGCCGTGCCCGGTGGGTTCCCTTTCAAAAATACATTTATGTTCTTATAATTTGAAAACGTGAAATCTTTTTAAATGAATTTAATAATGCACTTGTGCCACCCGTATTTCTATTAGATTATTAGTGGAAAATAAAGTTTTAAATAGACAATATGACAAGGATTTTACGTTAATACTAAACTGTCTATTAAACAGAGCCTTAGCTAGGGGCAGAGCTCTCGCAAGTCAGTTTAAAAAAGACTTAATTATATTACAAGTCAAAGACTTAAATCAATAGCTTAACATAAGTCATTAAAATAAATTAAGTTTTTTACTTTTACCATAGATTTACTAATATAATGTATTATTAATACTTTATATACGTTATTTACATATTAAATGCGTCACAGGTGGTTATGGAAAAATGACAGATTCCCCCTGTATAATATGAGTGACAAGTTCATCTTTTAAAGGCCATATTGTTAAATTTGGAGGTTAGTTTTTGTTATATTTCGATGCGATATTACCGATTATAATTTATGACTAAATTAGTTTTTACGGTGGTACAATAATTAAAAGCAGTTAGCTGGAAGTATTCTGTAAACTTTGCTACAGAGACCAATATTTCTTAAGGACTTGAAATTTGTTTAGTTATTCTCCTACAAGCATGCGAAGAATATATCTACTTCTAGCAAGATAATAAAACAAATCTAAAATCATCAAAAGTAGCCCGAAATTAAACTACTCGTAGATTTCAATTAGTAACAGCTTAACTAATGCTAGTTGTACTTGCATAAGACCCCCTCGATGATTACTGAGAAAACCTACTTAGTTTTGTGAGAAGATACATGTGAAAGTTGGTTCAGTCTTGTACGGGGACAAGTACCAAAGTAAGTTGCGGAAACTTGAAGCAGTTGATGAGGTTGTTCAATGATCTGTCAGAAGCTGAAGGATTTCATTGTTTCTTCTCGATTCAAATTGGAATATGAAATATCATTGCTTTCATCAGACGTATTTGATGAATTTATTCCGTACTCTCTCAAGTCTGGTTATAACAACATAGGAAATATTCCAATCAATTGAGCAATATTCTTGATGATTCTGAGTTGCGTCTTGTACAAATTTTTTGTCCCGTTCACTGAAACCTAGAATAATTAAAGCTTTTAAAACTATGCTAACTTAGTAGGTACCTAAGAAATGTAATTTTTTACCGAAGAAACCCCCGAATTGTAATTTCATCCTGTGTCAATAAAAAAAGTGGCATTTTTTTATTGTTGCTGAAACTGGTGACTTTGTATTTGAAAACATTGATAACTGATTGAACGTGCACCATAATTGTATCTGTCAACAGCAGCAAGAAAAGGATACGGCTAAGATGAAAACCTTGAGTTTTTTAATTTCCTTTATGTCCACCCACAGATAAGTCAATAAGTAAGTCATTTCGTTTCATGTCATGTATTGCACCTCCATTATATTACTCTAGGAATAGGAATCATCAACGGACACTATCTCGGATTCTGAACTAGATTCCCCAAATGAAATAACAACGGGAGGAATATTTTGTTATTTCAAATATTAATAGGTGGCCCATATGTTTTGTCCAGTGCTCTGAAATAAGTTTTTCTGGTCTGTCTGGTAAATTTCGAAAGTGCTTCTCGCCAGGCATCAGCAACTCTATTTTTGGATAAAGCTTGTGAATGAATGGTTTTTTTGTTTGGTTGTAAAAGTTCTTACAAAATGCAGAAGCCATTTCAATTCGGTTATGTTTAAAAATGTTGTCAATTTCGTACTGTTTTGGGCTATTCCAAAAAGGTTTTAATAAAGCGAATAATAATCTTTTTGTTAGTTTTGAGTCAAAAATCTGCCGTCATTACCCATTCCTGCATTTTCCCTTTCTTGCAAGGCAATGTGGGATGTTTTCCGCTAGTTCAGAATGATAAAAAAGATTGTCAATTATAATATTACATTTTCCTCGAAAATTAGGAAGACGCTATTTATTAACCCAATTTTAAAAAATGTTGGTGTTCATCGTACTACGGTACTTCTGTTCAGTGTTACTTGAATTTAGAAGAAAATCAAACTAATTTAAAAAGCCTAAATTAGTAGAATTGTAAATCGCCTCCGCTCTGTATTAGCAAAACCTATATCACTTTTCTTTAAAATTACCAACGAAATTTATGTTTGAAAGACAATTTTTGTAGCACTTGGCTGGAACTAGTAATTTTATAGTGTTAGTAAATTCTGTAGCTAATATAATACCTAATTGGCTTATTTTACTTTTGTTTGTTTAGCAATTTTTTCGACATTAATACGTAAAAAATGTTTTAACTAATATACGGGCTCTTTTTTTACGGTAGAAACCATAGCAAATCCAAACCATCGTTAATTAAAATAAATAATTTAAAAAAATTAAAATAAATAATAATATATAATTTTAATAAACCCTAGAGTCTGGACAATTTTATTTTAATTTTTTTTCTCTCACATTATGTTCTACAAACAAGATAAAAACATTTTTTATTTATTTAAAACCAATATAATTACAACCCAACAAATACATATTTGCATCAAATAATCCCCAACATTTCCTAAATAATAATAATAATAATAAGACGTTTATTAGTCTCAAATACTACAAATGTGTGAAGCAAAATTTCTTACATTTTTATAATTTTAATTTAAGACTAAAAGGCCTTATTGTCAGCTTTTCAAACCTAGGTTCGGAAGCTGTTGAGGCCCTCCTACAACTAAACAACTTAATTAATATAACAAAACAAGAAAACAAAGTAAATATAAAAAAAAGTAATTTCCAATAAAAATAATATATTCAAGTAAAACAATGTAAGGTAAGCTAAAGAGGAAGATAATAATTAGAAATGAATAGACCAAAAGAAGACAAAGAAAAGAGAAGTAAAAAAATAAGAAAGAGACAGAGAGAGAGAGAGGGAAACACACATAAAATGCATGATCAAAATGTAAATAGTCAATAAAAGAACAAAATTATCAATGCTGGTTGGCGTGATAATACTCAGGCAAGAAATTCATTTCTTATCCTATTTTTAAAAATAAGAAGACTTTCTGACAAGTTATAAATTTTATATTTATTTATAAAGAATGCTATGCAATAAGAAAATTATCTTTTAAATATTTGTTTTTTTATGCTTAGGAATAGTCAATATAAATGTGTGTCGAATATTTAGTCTATGAATATCTGTTCGAAATGTTAGCCTTCGAAGCAAATATGGGGGAGATTTATATTTTAGAATTTTATAAGCAAAACGCAAATAATGCACAATTCGGCGACTTTGCATATTAAGCCAGTTAATTTCTTTTAATTTGTGAGGAACACCCCGTCTCCTCCAGATACCAAAAATAAAACGCAAATATGAGTTCTGCAGCTTTTGAATTCTTCTCAGGTCCATGCTGTCCAAACAAGAACCATACACTAAATCGCAAAAGTTAAGCAATGAAATGATTAAAAAATCACAGAGCATTTTTTTGTATCTTGATTTTAACTTAAACTTAACTTAAAACGCTATTTTAAATTTTGAGGTTATGTGATCCCTGAATCTTAGCTTACCATCCATAATAAGTCCTACATTTCTAGCAGATTCTTGAAATTCAATTTTATTACCGTTTACTGATATATTAAGGTTATTTTGCCTTGTGATATCGCTCACAAAGAGCAAAGCCACGGATTTATAGCATTTAACTGCAAAGTGTGTCTTTTTATAACTTCATATATAGCCCGTAGATCATGGTTAATGACGTTGCCTACAAGGTGAAGTGACGAAGGACTAAATGAAAAATAAAGTTGAGTATCATCAGCGTAAAGGTGATATTTGCAATATTGTAGCTCCTTAGAGAAGTTAGACTTGTAGATTGAAAACAATAGGGGTCCCAAAATGCTACCCGCAAAAAATCAGAGAACCTACCATCATGCTGAACTGCCTGGAGACGGTCAGTTAAAAATGATTCTACAAGCTTTAAAGCGCCCTGCGAAAAACCACAATAACTCAACATAACTACAAGGGTACCATGATTTAACATGTCAAAGGCTCTACTGAAATCCAGTAGGACCAAAACCGTAGCCCTATGTCATCTGTCACCTCAGTCAAAACAGTGATGCAGCTATTAACTTTCACGAAATCCCGACTTGTTTCTCGGGAAGTACGTTGTTTTTACTTAAAAAAGATTGAATTTGGTTTTTCATACATTTTTCCAGACCCTTCGAAAGAATAGGCAAAACTGACACCGACCTCAAGTGTCCAAATTCGGTTGGAGAGGGACATCTTAGTGAGTGGAATCATTTTGGCCTTTTTTCGTTCGAGTGGAAAGTAGGATTCTTTTATACATGCATTTATAATATTCCTAATAAAGGGAACTAAAAAGGGGCAACATCTTAATATCAGATTAATGTTAATTGCGTATTTTTAAAATTTCTTAAATTACAATGTCACCAACTGGGCAAAAATCAAATGAATTCGTAACAATTTTATTATTTTTATAAAATTTAATTAAATCATCGTCTGGTAAAAAATCACTAACGCTCGAATCAATAAAATATTTATTAATTACATCACAATTATTGAGAATCTGAGGCAAATTAGCCTGTTTGGATTTTCCAATATTTAGTATCTGAAGTTCGCGCCATTTATCTCTGTTGCTAATATTTTGAAATTTCCCATTAAGGTAAACCTTTTTTTCTGCCCTGATTGCATTTGTTGTTAAATTTCGCAACTGTATTTAATAGTTACGATGTTCGGGTAGCTTAGTTCTGCGAAAACGATTTAAAGCTTTATTCCTTAATCTTTTTTAATTAACAGTTTTTAGGGGGGAATGTTTGTCAAAAAATTGAAGAATGTTATTATTAGGGAATGAATTTTTTTTCATTTACCTCATTAAGATAATAAATGTGACCAGGGAACAGCCTCAAGGTCTTGCTGAAAAGACTTTAAATTTATATTATGCAGTGCACGGTAGGTAAACGAATAGAATTGTGTACTGTTTGAATTAAAGTCAATTTTACATGATATTAGCATATTCGAGAAGTGAATATCACAAATATCCGTACTCAAAAAAATAGTTATTGCATATTTATCAATCGCTTATAAAAGTTATAGTGACGACATTTGTACATACATGTATTAGATAGTCTGAGGGAACATTTTAAATAAAGCGGTTCAGGCCCTAAAGGTTATACCATAAATAAGGCGCTATATATTAGTTAAAAAGTTATTTAGGGTAATCTATTATATAAAATATTTTCTACCTTTCAAGTGAATGCTATAAATGGTCGAAAATATATTTACCCAGTATCTTTTGAAGATTCGTAGCTTACTTTTTAAAACTAGACCAGCAACACGCACAGTACGCGAATTAAAACGAAACCTCGAGATTAAACACAAAAACTTCACGATTCCATGCTAAAGAATAGGAGTAGGGGTCTATTCAAAATATTTAAATAAAAAGTTGGTTTCCTTTAATAAAAATGTCTTCAATAAATATATTTATAGTAGACAAACAAAAATTTATTTCAGATTAATATTTTTTGGTCGATTGAGTGACTCTGTGAAAAAATATAAAAAATCTCATCTCCAAAATAATTTGTCTAAGCACTAAATTATTGATACCTTAAGATATATAAAACTATTTTATTTCATAACGTCCTTATATTACTTATTTCTAAAACAGCCTCCTAAAAACAAGTTAGTTCTGCATTTTTGTGTAAAATTTTTGACCGCGGTACATCTGGGAAGTCTTTGTAATAACTCTATTATTTAGATATAGTAAAAATTCTCGTATTTAGAAAAAAAATATTTTTCTATAAAAAAAACATCAAAGATAGTACGTTTTTGTTAATATTTCAGGCATCTAAAATAAATAGTTTGGTATACCACTGTGGTGAAATTATCTACAAAACTGTATTTTTATATAGCAGCTGTACACTTTGAAAACTTGTTGACATTTTCTTTAAGAAATTATTTTGGGTATCCAGAGTACTTTTTATGAAAGTCATCAGTTTTTGCGAAAATAAGAGTCAAATACCCATAATTTATTGTATTACCTCTTATTAAAATACCTTCACACAAAAGGTTACCTGATATGTTTGACAATGTTTTGTTGAATCACAAAAATGGATCGTTTAACTGAAACCCAAAGAATTGAAATTTTAATTATACTGGTTTATGGGGATAAAATGCGAAACCTGCAATATGATTGTAACATTTTTAATGATAAATATCCTAACAGATATCCAATAACTAACATACCATAAGAAAAATTAACAAAAAATTTCGTCAAACTCGAAAGGTAAAAGATGCTGTACGTTCTGGCAGACCTGAAAGCGCAACAGATGGCGACAAGCCTCTGAATGTTTTAATAGGTTTAAAAGAAAATCTGCACCTTTCTACCAGAACATTAGGAAGAGAAAATGACGTCTCACATATGTCCTCAGGCGGACTTTTAAGAACCGAAAAGTTTCATCCATACAAAATAGCTTTAGTGCAAGAACTCTCTGAGGATGATCACGATAGGCGTTTGGAATTTCGGAAATCATGATTGAACGTTGTAACACCAATCTAAATTTTGTGAATCAAATTATTTTTTCTGACGAAGCAACTTTTTTTTGAATGGAAAAGTAAACAGGCATAATTGTCGATATTGGGCCAGAGAAAATCTACATTACATACGTGAAGTCATACCCAATTTCCACAAAAGATACATGTTTGGTGTGGTATAAAGAGTGCAACAATTCTCGCTCCCTTCTTTATGGAAGACACATTAACTGGATAAAGATATTTGAATCTTTTAAGGATCGAAATTGTATCAGCTATTGCAGAACTATTTCCGAATAACCACAAGTGCCTTACTCTACCTCCTGTATTAAGTATATAAAGTTGATTTTTTTAGGTAATAGTGCACCAATGATGAAATATGGTTTCAGCAGGATAGTGCTCCACCGCATTTTGCTAGGAATGTTCGGGAACATTTAGACAATGTTTTTTTTGGAAGCTGGATTAATTGTAGGGGTACAATAGAATGGCCACCTCTGTCTCCGGACTTGACACCCTTCGACTACTTTTTGTGGGGACACCTTAAAAATGTGATGTATAAAACTAAGCTCAGCGACCTCAAGGATTTAAAGAGCGAATAGGAATCAAATGTAGACGAATCGAGGAGACTGGCATTTTTTTTAATGTATTAAATATTTTCCACGGTATTTGCCCGACCATCAGGAAGGAAATGGACAACATTATAAAGACCTTACTTAGTTTCATTAACTTATTGTTTGTTGTATTAGGTATTTCTTTTTTGCATTGTTTTTACAACCAGTAGTTGAGACGCAGTTTTCTCTTGCTAGTGTTTTGGTAGCAAGATGAGGAATTATTGTGCTTTCCGGTCTGCCATAACGTATACCGTGCGTTTCTTCTTTCCAGTTTCATGAAATGTTTTGTTAATTTTACTTATGGAAGACTTAGTTATTGGATTTCTGTTAGGATATTTGTCATGAAAAATATTACAAATATCTTACAGGTAATTCTATATCCATAACCCAGTATAATTAAAATTTCAATTCATTAGGATTAAGTTAAACGATCCATTTTTGTAAATCAACAAAACTGACATGGTCAAACATGTCAGGTAGCCTTTTGTGTGCAGGTATTTTAATGAAAGGTAATACATTAAATAATTGATAGTTAGACCCTTATTTTCGAGCCCTAACTGGAAATCCCTTCCGGATTTTTTCTTTTGTCTACAAAAATGAAAGAAAACGCAATTAATATATATGTTATTACATGACTGTGTGCGGAAGTAAATCGGGCACACTTCACTATTCCTAATAAAAAAAATATTCATACCGAGGGAAGTTCAGGGTATAGAAAATTTACCGTTTTTTACAGTGTATTGATTACTTTTTTCACGTATACTGGATTTTGCAAATTACAGCAATAAAAATAAAACTATCAATTTTGGCAGAAAATAAAAACAAAAAAAATAAGTATTTTTTTATATTTTTAAATAATATTCGTATTTTAATGTTTGTTATTTTTATGACTCAACTACTATTGGGAGTTACCACTTATTATCAATTTCTGCACACGCATATATCGATTGGGCTATCTTTTATAGGTGAATTTTCTGGGGTGGCAAAGTCCGAAGGCCATTTGTCTAAGGATGAAAAATCCATTTCTGGAGGACTTATTGATATCACCCTTGGGGCTTACTGTAATATTCGACCCCAAAAAGTTATGATTCGGCGTCTGAGGCCACTTTAAAATCCATCTGTCACTAGACTTATAGGCCTTGTTTCAATGATATTCTAAGATTGGAATAAAAATATGTCAGAGGTATTTAATATAATTATTATAATTGTGAAAGTACAAAAGATGTTCCAACAGTACCTTTAACTAACACTTTATTCTGTTAACATTATTATTGTATTGATTTATTTCTACAGTACGTCTACAAAATAAACAAACAAGACATTTTAAATAATATTTCTCATGACACACTTCTAATGAAATAATGCTATGTTAGTTTCCTGATGTATTAATTGATTACAACAACATTAGTTTTCACATATTTTTTTTGTAATTTCCTCTGAATTATTTAAATCTTTAACAAAAATTAAATTATACCAGCTCTTTCAAACAAGTGATGTTCGAAGTAGATTTTAACTTATAACTAAATAATTTCAGTCCAAAATTTATATTTAATTTGACAGTTGTCAATTTTAAATTTGAAAAAATGATATCAAAAAAGATGTCTAGTTCGCAGAATACCAAATCGATAAACATATTGGAAGGACATTTTGGTTGATTAGAGAGAATATTATTTTGATTTTTTTATGGTAGTAGTGCTGCCTTATCTTCTTTTATTTTCGCATGTATGTAACAAACTTTTGACTTTTTATTAGGAGACCTTATACATGTCTGCAAATTTATCATTTATTAGTCGAACAACCTTCAAGTACTGCGTGCGTCCAAGTATCTGAAAGTGCCTAAGCGTCTAGAATGTAAATAAGCCACGACGGCTTCATTGTCTAAAATTAGTTAAAATAAAGGAATCCAACTTCAAGAAAGTGTTCGTAAATCAACAAAAAAGTCACGACGCACCGCGAATTTCATTATTACACTCCTTACAGGAGGAGAAAATTACTTAAAAAATGGGTGAATCAAGTAAAGCTTCCTCAAACATATCACTAAAATCCACATCCAAAATATCTTTCCTCAAAACTACTGAGCATATACACAAAAAAATAAAAGATATAAAACTCAAATGTAATGAACTTTTCGAAAAAAATCAAAAGTTAAAAGCTAAAAATTAAACTTTTGAAATTTCATTACAGAGCCCTCCAAACTCAAAATAAACAAACCAAAAAATTTCAGAACTCTCTGAAACCAAAATCTCATTAAACAAAAAAATGGACACCCTAATAGAGGAAATAAAAAATCTAAAAATAACTCATTAAACACTAACCACTCCCCCCCCCATTAATACTAATCAAATTAGCAATATCAACAATGATAACACACTACAGGAAACAACAAATCAACACTTAATGACCACAGACAAATCACAACATTTTTTAAAAATAAAGTAGAATAACACACATATTTAGAAGACAAACAACTCAACATAATCTTAAAGGACTAGACAAGAAAATATCAAAATAGACGTTCAAAAAGACCTCGAAGACAACGGATTCACCCCTAGTGAAGTTGCTTGGTTTAAACTAGGCAACAGAAAAATCTATGAAACGGTTGTAAGAAAAATAATTTACTATTTTTCCTGCGTCTCATTTGAAAACTTTCACTTGCAACACTTCAGACAACTAAATTTTCCCGATGCTGATTGACAAAAATTACTTTTGTCGCTTACGTAAACTGGTGGGAAGGGTTTGAATTTACTACCTCTGAGAACACGGATAAATTAAATAGCTGACTAAAAGTACTTTTTTAAAATTAAAGACAAGATAATCGTTTATTTAAACATTTTATTATATATAAATTATTATAGGGACTATGACAAAAAAAACATTTTTTACAGTTTTTCATTTCCACTTAAATATACCTATGTATCTACTAAAATGAAAAAAAAATAATATATGTATAAACTTCTCCCTAAGGCCATTAGTACTTCTTCCAATAAATCCACGCCTATCAAGCCACAATGCTGTGGGAGTTTCGGGTGTTTCAAACATTCCCATTAGTTTTGTGTTCTTGTCCTCATTGTATGGTATGTATGCCATCTAAAATGTTTCTTACTGGAAAGAATAAAAAAAAGTTAAAGGCAGCAGATAAATATTCACTAGTTTGCAAATGTTAGATCGGAAATAGCCAGTGACAATATTCAGATATTGCCATAGGCAGTAATTAATAATTGTCCTATATTTGTCAAAAAAATATTTATACATTTTTATACAACAAAACTAGTTTAAATTTTTATAAATGCTTGAATAAATCACCCTTTTAATTTTTTCAGTTAATAAAGCATACATTTCTCAGTTCGAATGCTGAAAAGGTTAATTCCGATCCAGCTTTTACTAGTGAGTTTACAAAAGCAACCTTCCATATGACCTAGATCAAATTAACTGCCAAAGGGTCCGCAGGGGGGTAATAAAAATCAGACATGAGAGCGTGCACCCCACGCTCTTTAATATGTAAGTTCAGCGATTAGGGGATATTTTTCCAAATACAGGGGGGGAGGGGCAAGTGCCCCCTCTTTATGGACGGCCTTGGTAATTGCATTCAATAGAATAGCAGTGACATTACTGATAAGCAATTTATTTAAATGACGTGTATAATCGATGATTACCACAAAAACCTATAAAATAATATATCCAACTCCCAATAAGCCGAAAATTATTACGCTGGGATGTTAGGTGGTGAAAAAAAACGTATTTTCATTTGAGAAGGCTGGCAAAATATACAAAATTAATCTGTTTCATGGTGTTTGTGGTAAATAACTTTTTAACATATAAGTTCGATATATGCATACACAGAAGAGAATTAGTAAGTGAAACACAATACACTTTTTAAGGTTCAATAAAAGTTACGAATTAATATACCCAGTTAATAAATAATTATTAAAAATAAGATATCTATTATTTGTGAGTTGGTTATATAATGAAGGTGGGAATCTTTTACTTACCATACAAGACAGAACCAAAATTCCTGAACGTTAAACGGTTCTTCCTTGCGACTAACCAGGTTTGGTTGCGGATATATTGTGGTAGGCAAATATTAGCAATGTAGCCATACGATGACACAACAATTGACCTCTAGAGCATTTGCACATAGATTCCTCAATGTCATACATCACGTTTAATCTGCAAGTAACAAATTCAAAAATATATTCTTGATAAGGTATATTAAAATCACTAACAATGCTTTCGAAATTAAATACAGTTTTAACACACTAAATTATTTTTGCAATATGAATATGTGCCTAAAATGTATAAAGAGCGCTTACCTCAACCTTCTAAACACAATCTCTTTTATACTGGCAAGAGCATTCCCTTTGATTATAGGTAGTTCTCATCAAAACCATGTCTGTCACACGGTTTGAATCTACCGCGTTTTCTTCTTCTTTGCAAAAGCTTGAATAATTGTTGAGGACCTGATAACTGATCAATAATAATCAAAAAAGTAAAAAAGGAATGTGAACATTGGCATGACAGTACCTAACAATATGGCCGTCGTAACGTCACAAATCCAGTTGTTCATTGCGACATACTCATGATGAGTCATCGATGCCCACTTCTAGGCTTTCTATTTTTATTTTTTGATTTCACACCATTCAGTACAGTACAGAATTGTTCGACAGTGTGTGCAGCCATTTCAAGAGCAGATTCCGGCCCAGTGAAAACCGTATTATTACCTTTCGAGCCCGCAGATTCGCTCCCTCGTTAACCCGAATACCCAAATGGCCAGGCACCCAGATGAGGCTAACACTATTAAACTCTCAGATTCTTTCTAGAGCTCTCCTAGAAGTAAGCAACGAATTGACCCTATTGAAAGATTTACTCTTAGTCGTATGATATACAGTTGCAAAATATCTAAGAGTAAAACTGGTTCTTGCTCTAGATCTTTCCCAAAGAACGCCAAACATTCTTCATCCATTGGAAAGCCGTGTGTGTACCAAAGAAGTCCTTCCGGTTTAAGAAATAAATTGGAGGGGAAAGGACACGAAATCTATTAGAAATTACTGACACCGGAATGAAATCACCTCCCTTAGCTAAAAGTAGGTCGGATCTGAATAGCTCAATTGAGATCCGCGTATGTTCTAATTTCCATTCTAGACATATCCAGTGACCTCAGTCATTTAAACAAATGATAAGTAACTGTTAACGACTCAGTTCTAGAGAGACTTCCATTGCTAGGGTAAACGTGGTTTTTATGGTTCCAGTTATGCTCAGACAAGCTCAGGGTTATTTTTTTTAAGATACAAAGAAATGATTCCTACGAAAGTTATCGGGAATTTCCTAAAGATTTACATGGCGGCAATTTTAAATACATCACCATCAACTTTGTTATTTTAATTAGGACAACTTGTACTTTTTGACATTTGTGGATACTCTTCATTCTTCCCTTTCCAAAAATATATAATTTGTCTATATTCGGAACAGTAGTTTTTGACTTATTCCACTTTAAAGTTACCACATATGACAATTTCACAGATATGCAGCCATACTTAAATCGCGGTACCCATGAAATGTCACCAACAAAAACAAAACACTTACTTTTATTCGTAGGTAAAATATTTTATTGATTTTACGGAAAACAAAACTAATAAAATCTAAAATGCAATTTACCGAAGAAGAAAAACTAAAAACTCTTCAACTTTATTTCGCAAATGCTAATAATGCGTCAATTGCAGTGCGACAATACAGGCTGCTACATCCTGGTACAAGAGTTCCTTCAAGAAAAACTGTTATATGTATAGTAAAAAACCATACATAAAGAAAATCCTTGCAGAGGCAAAGAAGACGAGCAAATTTTGACTTGGACGAGAATTTATCCATATTATTATATTTTGATGGTAAAAAATTCTTTGTTTAGGTAGCCTAAATGTTAAATTAAAACTAATTTTTTAGAAAATCCAAGCAGATCGATTCCGGACGTCTCTCGGATAACCGGAAAACGAGGTTCTACCGGATGTAGTAGTGCTAAAAAAAACCGATGCCCTAATCGTATAAAATTAGACCAATGCAACTATTAACCAACGATCATTTTAACCAATGCCTTCACTTCTGTGAGTATATGCTGCCCAGACTGAGGCAAGATATGCTGTTATTCAGAAGAATTTTTTGTGGTCTGATGAGGCTTGTTTTACCACAGCTGGAATGTTTAATAGAAAAAACAAGCACCATTGGGCCACAAGAAATCCACATATAATTGAAAAGAGAAAGAGAGAAGGGCGGAAGTCGGTAAATGTGTGGTGCGGCATCTTGGGAAACCAAATTATTGGTCCGATATTTATTGGCGGTGTATTAACGGAGGAACGATATTTAAATCTAATAAATAACGAAATTGAGCTTTTTTGGAGCAGCTTCCTTTAAACACTTATAACCAAATAATTTGGCACCAAGATGGCGCACCACCACACAACATTCGAGGGCTCACAGATTTTTTAAATGCTCGATATAAAATGTGGATTGACAAATATGGCCATATTCATTGGCCCACGAATAGTCCCGAACTTACACCTTTGGACAATCTTTTAAAGGGATACCTAAAGGATAAAGTGTCATCATAATAGAACGGACAGTGCTGACAAAAAATAGTGTATGAAATTAGGATTTTAAATACAGAAGGTCCCACCTTCATTACCCAAGCAATTAGGAAACTGGAAAGAGTGTTTCAAAATTGCTTGGGTAATGCAGGTCACGTAAATAGGCTGTAAAAATAATAATTCCTAGTTCTTGTTTTGTTTTTGTTTGTTCGTTTGTTTGTTATCGTTGTATTAGTATTTATATATATAATCACATTAAATATATTTTTTTACTAAATACTGTTTTGCTTTTGCTGGTGACATTCCATGGGTAAAGCGATTTAAGCATCTGTGGATTGCGCTCAAGTCCAACAGAGCTCCTTTGTTTTTAGTTGACATTTCATCATTTGATGGGTACCGCGATTGGTATGGCTGCATATCTGTGAAATTGTCACATGTGGTAACTTTAAAGTGGAATAAGTCAAAATCTTCTGTTCCGAATATAGACAAATTATATATTTTTAGAAAGGCGAAAATAAGCAGAATAGAAAAATGTCAAAAAATACAGTCTGTTTCATTTAAAATAACAAAGTTATCGTCTTTTGTTTTTAAACTTGACGCCATGTAATTTTTTAGGAAATTCCCTATAACTTTCGTAGCAACCATTTCTTTGTATCTTGAAAAAATAAGCCTCTCAGGGGGGTGACAAATTATAAATAAAAAATAACTCTGTAAATATCTGAAGCTTGTAAAGTTTTCTCCTATATGTCATCCTAACACTCGCATGCCACCACTAAAGAATAGGACGAGTATTCATGAGTCAATTCACGATGCGGGATCAGGGGCGTTCCTGGCTTACCTGCCGCCCGTGTGCCAGAATAATTTTACCGCCCGCTCCCCCCTGTAACTTCTAATGTAAAAGTTTCTATTTATTAAAAATTAAATAAAATACCGATTTTGAAAAAGTGAATATAAATATTTATTTATTACTGTCACAATGATACTTATTATTTAACCGAATGACCAAATATGAACGTAAATAACAAAATAAAAACTAAATACTTATCGTAATACATAATCATAATCAGTAAGCCTAAATAAACTTTGCTTTCCTTGCCTTCTTTAACGCAAATTCTGAGGTAATATCTGAAACATTCATGTCTTCCGAAATTTCCTTTTCGATACTAATAATAGATAAGTCTGAAAACCTTTCTTGTCCCATCGTTGACCTCAAGTAATTTTTATAATTTTAAGTTTTTAAAAGCTTCTCTACCCGCTAGCCACTGTTACTGGTTATGTTAAAAAATGTTATATATTATAGCAATCACTAAATTTGGAAAGAGATAGATCAGCTTATTTGTAAATAGGTATTGAATCAAATTTAACGCGTTCATTCCAGGAGAAATATAGGGTGCTATGTTGTCAATTTCATCGCATAAATCTTCAGCTATAATATCTTTTTTATTTTTAGTTGGATTATGTAACATGTTTTCAATAGCTTTACAGTTTATAGACCTATCTGCTTTATCTGAATTAAGGAAATTATTTAGGTCGTTGAGAAAATTGAAAACTGTGTGATGTTTTATTTGTTCAAACCTTTCATCTAATTTTGATATAGCAGTAACGAATATTACAAAGTAAACATGAATTTTAAATTGATCTTGGGGATTTTTTGTTGCCTCATCCTCACATTCGTAGTCAAATAAACGTTTTTTCATTCGGGGTCTAATCATATTAATCGTAGGAAATGAAGGGTTGCAATCGATATCTTCCGCAATATTTTTGGCTTCTTCTAAAAGATCGTTAAAACTTTTATCTGATCTAATATTGTATAAATATGATTTGGTTTGTTCTAACATTAAAATAATATTTGATAATGTAGCATCAGATTCTTGCATAGCTTTACTTACGATATTAATTTTTGTTAACACCTTATACCATGTGATAATGGAGCAAATAAATTTAAATGACTTGAATTAACGAATTGGCCAGATTCCTCGTTTCAGAGTCTCTAGTTTTATCAGAATAGATGGTATATAAAGCGTCATATATTTTGGCTAGATTATATCTAAGGACTTGTAGAGCATCAATTCTGCTTTCCCATTTAGTATCTGAAAGAGGCTTTAGTTTTGAAATAGGGATTTCACTTTTTAAGACCTTCCAATGCTTCGATGCGAAGAAAAAAACGTAAAGCTCCTGTACAATAGAAAAAAAAACTTGTAATTTCTAAAGACGCTTTTGCAGCATCATTAACAGCTAAATTTAAACTGTGCGCGGCACAGGGCACATAAAAACTCTAGGGTTTATGTCAAGAATTTTTTTTTGTAAACTATTATTGCGTCCTTTCATATTTGCACCATTATCATAATCCTGTCCACTTAAATCCCCCAAACAAAGGTTGTGAGTCTCTAAAAAATCTATTAAAACATTAATTAAATCCTGTCCTGTTGAATCAGGTATTGAAACAAATCCTAAAAGGTGCTCTCTAATTTCTAATATTTGGTTTAATTTATTATTTAATAGAACGAATCTTACTACAACAGTAAGCTGGTCTTGATGACTTATATCCGGAGTAGAATCCAAAATAATACAATAATATTTACTCACTTTTAAAAGCGATATTATTTCATGTCTTATTTTTTGTCCCAAAAGAGAAATAAGTTTATTTTGAATATGAACGCCTAAATAATGCGGCATCGCTGATGGATTTCTAATAATTCTGGTAATGTGATCTGATATAGCATCATTAAACTTTGCAGTTGTTTCAATTGATTTTAAAAAGTTTCCATAAAACTTAAATTTTGACCTGCTAAGAATTTCACGACATAAATTATAATTTTTAACACGGAAACCCATCTATTTTTTTCCATATTTACCATTTTCTCATTTAGTGAGTGAATGTTTTAGAATAAATTGATTGACGTAAATCAAACCACGATTTTGTATTACATATGTGACCATTTGATTTTTCATGTCGTTCTATAACCTGAGATAAATGTCTCCAATCATGATACCCCTCAACAAAGGCACTAGAAAAAGTTTTAAATATTTTGCAAGGAAAATACGCTATCTTTTGATTGAGAATACACTAGCCAAACTCGGAAATTATTTCTCCGTTACTTAATCTTTTTCGATAATACACAGATGAGAAGCCTCTGTTATCTTTATTTAAAGGAAAATTTACATCTGCTCCTGTAAGTTGCGTTAAGCCTAACTCTATTAAAGTTAATTTAATTTTGTCAGATAGTATGGAAGGCCAATAGCTGGGATCCTCAAAAACATCGTCTTTATAAGAAACATCGGAACTTACTTGATTCAGCCAACCTCGATCTTCTGAGTCCTCCTCGGTAATTATCGCGATTTCACTTGAATCAGGACTTGGCACTCCACTTAAAATATCTTCCATTTCCATTTGAGTTACTGACGAAGAGGGTTCTTGCTCTTGCGGCCCGCCACTGGGTTTTATAATCTCGACCTCCATTAGATTAGATTCGTGGTAACCTGGTGTCGCATCTTGGTGACTTAATGCCGTTTCTTGCGATACTGCGGGGATCAAAAATGCTTCAAGTGAACCACAAGCTTTTTTAACTAATTCTACTTTTTGAAGTTTTCTTTTTTTGTATTGTGCCCCAGAAAGCTTTTTTCGTTTATCAGACATCTGCAAAAAATAGAGTATGATATAACAATGCTGTGAAATATTTCTGGAAAAAGAACTATAATGCGTAATGTAATTTAAGCTATTTCTTAATAATACTTAAATATTTTTAAATGTGTTCAAATTATTTGTTGCGTTTAGATTGACAAACAAAAATCTTTTTTGGCTTTTTCGCAACTGAATAAGAATATTTAACTTTAAATTAATTGAAGCAGATATTTAATATAATTACATACCTCAACATGTAGACTAGTCTGTCTACGGAATGTTTCGATACATAATATAAATAATATTATTTAAGCAAGCATAAGAAATTATATCATTTACCTTAAGTTTTTATAGACACATAGTAGTTGTACAAATACTTTCATCCTATCGGGACTCATCAGTGCGCCGATCGTAAGAGAAAAACATTAAATAATAGAAAAGAATTGATTTCAAAATTTTAAAATGTGTCAGTTTGTTTGACATGTAACCTAGATATGAAAAAAATGATAGTTTGCAGCCATATATAAAGTAATTTTAAATGTGTTCAGATTATTTGTTGCGTTTAGATTGACAAACAAAAATCTTTTTTGGCTTTTTCGCAACTGAATAAGAATATTTAACTTTAAATTAATTGAAGCAGATATTTAATATAATTACATACCTCAACATGTAGACTAGTCTGACTACGGAATGTTTCGATACATAATATAAATAATATTATTTAAGCAAGCATAAGAAATTATATCATTTACCTTAAGTTTTTATAGACACATAGTAGTTGTACAAATACTTTCATCCTATCGGGACTCATCAGTGCGCCGAACGTAAGAGAAAAACATTAAATAATAGAAAAGAATTGATTTCAAAATTTTAAAATGTGTCAGTTTGTTTGACATGTAACCTAGATATGAAAAAAATGATAGTTTGCAGCCATATATAAAGTAATTTTTAAATGTGTTCAGATTATTTGTTGCGTTTAGATTGACAAACAAAAATCTTTTTTGGCTTTTTCGCAACTGAATAAGAATATTTAACTTTAAATTAATTGAAGCAGATATTTAATAAAAATTACATACCTCAACATGTAGACTAGTCTGTCTACGGAATGTTTCGATACATAATATAAATAATATTATTTAAGCAAGCATAAGAAATTATATCATTTACCTTAAGTTTTTATAGACACATAGTAGTTGTACAAGTACTTTCATCCTATCGGGACTCATCAGTGCGCCGATCGTAAGAGAAAAACATTAAATAATAGAAAAGAATTGATTTCAAAATTTTAAAATGTGTCAGTTTGTTTGACATGTAACCTAGATATGAAAAAAATGATAGTTTGCAGCCATATATAAAGTAATTTTTAAATGTGTTCAGATTATTTGTTCCGTTTAGATTATATATCTAGGTTACATGTCAAACAAACTGACACATTTTAAAATTTTGAAATCAATTCTTTTCTATTATTTAATGTTTTTCTCTTACGATCGGCGCACTGATGAGTCCCGATAGGATGAAAGTATTTGTACAACTACTATGTGTCTATAAAAACTTAAGGTAAATGATATAATTTCTTATGCTTGCTTAAATAATATTATTTATATTATGTATCGAAACATTCCGTAGACAGACTAGTCTACATGTTGAGGTATGTAATTATATTAAATATCTGCTTCAATTAATTTAAAGTTAAATATTCTTATTCAGTTGCGAAAAAGCCAAAAAAGATTTTTGTTTGTCAATCTAAACGCAACAAATAATCTGAACACATTTAAAAATTACTTTATATATGGCTGCAAACTATCATTTTTTTCATATCTAGGTTACATGTCAAACAAACTGACACATTTTAAAATTTTGAAATCAATTCTTTTCTATTATTTAATGTTTTTCTCTACGATCGGCGCACTGATGAGTCCCGATAGGATGAAAGTATTTGTACAACTACTATGTGTCTATAAAAACTTAAGGTAAATGATATAATTTCTTATGCTTGCTTAAATAATATTATTTATATTATGTATCGAAACATTCCGTAGACAGACTAGTCTACATGTTGAGGTATGTAATTATATTAAATATCTGCTTCAATTAATTTAAAGTTAAATATTCTTATTCAGTTGCGAAAAAGCCAAAAAAGATTTTTGTTTGTCAATCTAAACGCAACAAATAATCTGAACACATTTAAAAATTACTTTATATATGGCTGCAAACTATCATTTTTTTCATATCTAGGTTACATGTCAAACAAACTGACACATTTTAAAATTTTGAAATCAATTCTTTTCTATTATTTAATGTTTTTCTCTTACTATCGGCGCACTGATGAGTCCCGATAGGATGAAAGTATTTGTACAACTACTATGTGTCTATAAAAACTTAAGGTAAATGATATAATTTCTTATGCTTGCTTAAATAATATTATTTATATTATGTATCGAAACATTCCGTAGACAGACTAGTCTACATGTTGAGGTATGTAATTATATTAAATATCTGCTTCAATTAATTTAAAGTTAAATATTCTTATTCAGTTGCGAAAAAGCCAAAAAAGATTTTTGTTTGTCAATATTTAAATAATTGACTTTTGGAAAGTAACGATTCAACAAGTCGTGAAGTCGTTTTTATTTTATTTTGAAAGCAATTCAATTCCTTTCTAATTGTTAGGTTACTGTTATATTGGATGTATACTTAATTTGATTACCACGTGCATAAATAAACGACCTATATCGATATAATTATACTGGTAGTTCGTTTGTTTATATACAGTATGTCACACATCATATGGATCTAGCCATACGACGTCTGAGGCCTGGGAAAAATCATAGGCACGCCTATGATATCACTATAGATGATTACGTACGGCTATGATTTCACCATAGACACATCGGTTTTATGCTATTTTTGCTTCTTATATGCCTCAGACGTGAGCGTCGTAGAAGTAGATCCATGTGGATCCATTCTCTATTTATATTATTAAAAGTACTGGCCACTTACGTAAGACAAATATATATTTTAAAATTTAAAGATAATCAAAGTAATTTGGCAAAATATCCATTAAAACAACCAAAATATAAAAACAATGGTTTGGCGCCATAATAGTTGACTTTATAAAATGAACGTGTATATAACAAACTACCTTTTATTTTTGGCATGAAATCACCCTCTAAAATTTTATGATTTTGTTTTTAAACAGATTGTATAAAAAATATATTTTTAAACTTGTCCCCACTTATTTAACAATATTTGCAAATTAGGAACATTTAAACTAAATTTGAAGCTCTATTTAAATGTTTAGCCACGTAAAAAAATTATCAGCAAGGGTACTTACCTTTAATTAATACATTTTCATTCGCCAACACTCACAGAATCGAAGTCAAAAAATTTTGGACCACAAAGTATTTTAACTTATTGAGATTGACACGCTCAAAATTCAATTAGTACAAATTATCCAGGCGCGTGTATTAAGAAGCCGTGGCCATAAACAAGTAATTTCCCGCAAAATCGTATGTACGTGTAAGCAGGCAAAAACTAGCTACAAGTCGCAACGCGTCGGAACGCGATCTAGGAATCTACTCAAGTTTTTATTAATTTTATTACATACATACATATTACACAAGTATAGTCCATGAATATTCCCAATCTCTCGTAACTTATAAAACATGATTTTACTCTAAAACCAACATCCAACATATTTTCTACATTTTTAGCATTCAACCTATTTATTTGTTTAAATATTTTATAAAAACGCAAACACGTATTTCAATATTTATCCCGTGAGTTTTCTTTAAAATTACACGTTCCTAGTTCCATGTTCGTATTAGCTATTAGCATTGGTCAAAATACCTTAACTAACGCTATTAGATTACGAAGTTACCTATGCCTAATTTAATTTAGTAAGAGGTATATTTCAAAAATCAAGGAATGGTTATTTAAGTACTCAAAAAATACCTACTACTTTGTAACGGGTGGCTTGAATACAATTTTTTTATATGCGAGCAAATAAGTATATGCATTTCACAAGGATTCGCTCAGCATAAAGAACGAAAGCGTGGACCAAAAAGAGAACCAACATGGAAGCGTTAAACTGAGAAAACCATTTTGTATAGTTGATTCATTATATCATGTAAAAACCAGTTACTATAGCGATGCTAGGTGAGCGTTTGATTTTGGATACACGGTAGACTATAGCCGTATACTTACGCATTTGCAAATCTAAAAAAAAATATTTTTTTTTAACCGAGCGGCTATCGCCGCCCTTTTGACTTGCCGCCCGTGTGTCCCGCACCCCCAGCACCCCCGGTCGGAACGCCCCTGTGCGGGATTATAGGCTTCAAGTTATTCTAAAGGACCTTCTGCACGCCAGCATTACATATTGTGACCCTTTTTGTGAACATTTCAATTTAATATTTTCAGGTTTGAAACTTTTTCTTTCCGGGTATTTTACCTACCCAGAGAATCTCAAATTTTTTCCGAAAAGGAAAAACCCTTTATTCCTCTGTGGGTCTCATACGGGTTAACCATACAAATAAGAATAGGAAGACGAGATTGTTTTGATACGAACACAATTATACTGCCTCATTCTGATTTAGTGCTTTCGAAAAAGTGAAATCGTAGATATAATAAATGAATATAATCAAAATTTAAACTTGCTAATAATATTAAAGTTAATTTTTAAGGCAGTTCTAATATTATAATAATAATCTCTATAAAATTTCATTAACTATATATAATTATCATCAACAAGTAATTATTCAAATAACCTGTTTTTTTTTTTAATTTCTATACGATGGCTATTGCTTAAGAACCGACATCATCGCATTTTTCTCAATTGCAGAGTAATGGTTTTACAACAACTAGTAATAATATTATTAAACAAAGCGGTGTTGGTTTGATTCACAGCATTGGGTTTATTTTTGATAGTTTTTTGGCGTGTTCTTGAGCATTATGGTGCGTAGGTACGAAGTATGCAAAATCACTAACAACTTTCCTTTCCTCTAAGCTACATATTTTTAAGTTCCAAGTCAAAACCGATGTATGTAGATACAAAAAAAAAGGTATACATATCTCTGTATACATATTTGACATACAATAAAATATCTAAAGTACTAAGAGGTAAAAGAGGTACGTTGTTTTGCAGTTACAAAAAAGTAATCGAGCTTAGGTATAAGTTTTACGCAGAATGTAAAAAAATAGATTAGGTATGTTGTTTAATATACTCGCCGTGATAAGAGATTAATGCCTATTATAGTTGTTTTTTTTACATGAGAAACCTCGCAACTTCAACAGGTCACACTAACAACTTACTTTTTTCTAAGCTAAAAGAAAAATAAAATATTCTAAAATTTCTATTTTACATATTTTATTTAATTTTATAGTAAGTAATATTTTCCTCGCTAGACCTGAAATATGCTATATTTAATAAACACAGCCATCGGCAGAAGTTCCACGCTTGGCCGGTCATATGCGGACTCGATTTCCAACATTAAGCCTCAAGACTTAAATTAACGGCGTGCATATTCCTACGATTTGCATACAATATCAGCCTATGTGTAGGCGGAAGTCAGCCGCCCCCTGTCAGACACGATGATAAATTTTAGTTTTCGCTTCTATAACAAATTAAGAACGCACCAACCGCGTTCATGTTTATTACTTCAGGCCTCATATCTTCAATCTAATGCCTGCTTATTACATACATATCTGACGTTTGTAAGAGTTTACGCTACAACTGTTCAATGTTCTCCACCCTTCTCTCTCAGATATAACTGATTAAATAAAGAAACATAATAAGGCCTAGCACAGGGAAGATAATTTACGTAAAACTAAATATCGCAATAATATGGACGATGGCTACGCCAATCCGCTTGCTCCATTTTAAACCTGTAAATTAAAGATGGAAGATAACTGCACTAATTATAATGTAATTAAAAACACATTACCTGAACTATGTTTTGTTTTCTATGTAAAGTAATTACTGCTCAATATTTTTTGTGTGTTTTATTTATTTTTATCCGTGATAAAAAGTGTCCTAAATAAGGCACAATTACTTGTTCTGAAAATATATATGCATTGCGCAAACTTTTTTGATGTATGGTAAAATTACGGAACAATAATAATGGACAATTACAAAGGCTACTATTGATTTGACCGTAGAAGATTTTCGAACCAAATATTAACAGATCTTTAAATTGTCTTAAATATGAGAGTTTGTAGGCCTATGGCAATGATATAATGATAATAATAATAAGTGGCCTTTATTTATACATAAAACATAAAATTACAATAGAATTACTGCTAGTAAGATCCAGGGCGCTGTTATAGCAACACTGCTAATCTTCCACATAACCCTGGAACACGCAGGTGGTATTAGAATAATTTACAGATAATTAATTGACTATACTAAACTATATTTGTTGTGTTCGAAAAGTTTCTGCCATAAGGACATTCTTACACACTCCCACAATACAACGCGAGTGATTACGGGCTATACACACTGACAAAACCTTGACCCACAAATATCTAAGAAAGAAAAAAACATCTATATATACTAATATCTACAGTATGAATTTTATTTTAAAAGCTGCTGGTGAAAGAGTCTATAAAAAAGGATCAATTGCATTATAAATTGATCTTGGTATGAGAAACATTTTCTATAAACACTAGTCTATATATATACTAATATCTATCTATATATACTAATATCTACAGTATGATGGTTTCTTCTCTTTCTTCTTTGAGTCAGCCTACGTCTAAGTGAGTATGGTTGCCCGGTGCACATAATTCTATGAACTATACATGCTAGCCGATGTTTGCGTCTACCATCCATATTCAACCATTTCAAATCAGGTAACGAACCGGATACACGGTCATATTTCCGGAGATCACAAATTAACCTAACACAAGAATTTTGTATCTTTTGAATTCTGTTACGATCGACAAAAGTTAAAAAGTTACCATAAACGTACGAACAATAATTAAAATGCGACAGGACAAGTGCTTCTGTTAGCAAGGTTTTAATTTTTTTGTTTAAAATGTGTCAATTTGCATATATTAGTTTTAAGGAACCAATGAAATTCTTTGTCTTGAGTAAGGGAGAAATTAACGCTGACTTCCCCAATAAAAGAAAGTGTGACTGTTTACTAAGTGCGCTATGTAAGGAATTAAAAAAGGACAGCAATATAGAATCATAGTTAGACATAAGTTATGAGAACCACAAGAGTTGGACTTTATGTTGTTGATGATAATCCTTATATTGTTTATTTTGACCATAGAAAAATTAAATCTGTCGTTTCTAATCAGTGGGGGCTGTGAGTTAGACGATACAAAGAAATTATTGATATCATCAAGATTATTAAGATGCTCAGAGATTGATGCAACTTTCTTGTTTCTAATATTAAGGCCAGAGAGGGTTTTACAGGTTTTTCCAACATCTCCAGTGCCAAAAACACCATTAAAATATGCCTGTTTTTCTCGTCGTACAGCTGTTAGTGTAAAATTACGTAGTTCCTTATACCTATTTCAGTCATTTACATTTTTTGTTGCTTTAAATTTACGCTTTGAGTCGTCGCGTAACCTAATCATTTTCTTAATAGTGTCTGTGACCCAGGGACACTTGGCCCTAGTAAATCTTATTAGTCTTACGGGTGCTATCGAAAATCTGCAAAACAAGAGTGGTTAATAGTTCAATTTTACTGTCGATATTTTGTTCTTCCAGAACCCTACCCCAGGGTGCTGATATTAAATCATTATAAAATAATTCTTGATTGAAATATTTAAAATTTCTATACATTAAAATCATCGGCTGAAACTTTATAACTTTTATTTTCAATTCACAAAAACAAATTCTGTGGTCTGATATGTCGTCAGCATCAATAATTCCACTATCGGAGACAATTTCTCTATCAGAAAGAAATATAGGATCCAGCAAAGTACTACTGGTATGTGATGTTTGAGTGGGTTCGCAAATTATTTGCTCAAAATCCAGATTCTCAAAATATTGCGAAATAATATTATCGTTTTGAAACAAATTGTGATTTATAGTCAACCGTTGGTACCATAAGATAGTACGGTGTCGATATCATCAAGTGCTCTGTATTTGTAGAGGGAGGTCTGTAGTAGATGCAAACACCAAACGACTTACAATTTAATTGGAACTCCAAAATCAACTGTTCGATATGTCGATATATAGAATATATCGATATATTTCTTAATATACATCGATATATTTATATTGATATGTTGTTGGGATACATCGACTAATATATCGATATATTAAGAAATATATCTCAGCGAAAACAAATAGATTAAATGAAATGAATGGTGAAATTATTGACATTTGGTATCATTTCTCAGAAAAGGAAGTCGGGAAAAATTCTATTTAAATTTGAACAAAATTCTTCAAATTTCCAGGAAAATATAAAAAGTTATTCTAAATATGACAAATTTCAAAGCAATAGTTAAATTTTGACATTTAAAACCGACTTTTCCGAAAACTTTGCAGAAACTTTTCAGATATTCTTAAGTTAAAAATAAAAACAAAAACCTAATTTTAAAAATTGTTTATAATAAAAATCCTTTAATTTGCTAAATAAATATGTTTGTTTAGCACATACCAATAAAGTATAATATAAAGTGTTCTAAAAGCAGAAAATAAAATAACTCTATTATTTTACTAAGTATTTCTAAAATTTAAAAATTCTGACAAAACTACAAAACTTGCTGCACATTTAAGAAAATAAAAAAGAACATTCTGCTATATATAGGCTGTGTTTGACTTCAGGAAGAGTGAAGATGTTTGTAGTGGGAGCAAATCTGGGCGCGGCTAGTGACATTTTCCTGCAAATTTATTACAAATCTTGTTTTTTGACTAGACCTAGTAAAACCATAGAGAAACAAAGATTTTTGTTTTCTCTATGACCAAAAAGCTGAACTAAACCTCGCAAATGGCCCAAGTAATATAAGAGCTGTTACATTTGCACATTAATCAGTGGATAACAAATATATCGATATCTTTCGATATAGGGCAAATTTCGATAGATAGTTCCGATACATCAAATGATTCGATATATCGATATATTTTTTTAAAATTCTCATCCCTATATAGCAAAGCTTGTATCCGTGCTGCAATTTTTACAACGATCAGACTTCTTTTTCAAAGTCAGCCTTAAAATATTATATAATTTTATAAGAATGAAATAAAATGCTAATATCAAATTCCAGTTTTCGGTGGTTTTCGACTAATCGAATACGTTTTTTTTAACCAATGCCATTTACTGTTGTTACTAGTTTGTAGAGCATATTTACTTTTAGATGCAGTTTAAAAATGAAAGCATTTTAAATGTACATCAACTGAATAATATTTTGGAATAATGATTGGATAATTAAATTGCGACATATGCCTACAAGTTTTATTGATCTTATACGAGCAACTAATGTCTGCATTATAGCTTTGTCAGTTTGCAAAAACAAACATAAAATCACATCTCCCAAACAAAAAATGATTTCACATGAAAATAATTTTTTTCAATATGTTTGACAGGAAAAAAAAATGAAATTAGTGCGCCGCACGGATCTGCAGGCGCAACGATAGGGGGAAATTTGTCAAAATTAATTTTATCCAATGGCCAATTCCAATGGCGTTTCCATACAAACTCGTATTGTTTTTATAATCCCATATTCGTGCTCTTTTTAAACATATGAAAAGTTGTTTCTTCTGAATTTATTTTCCAGATAAATAACAGTACAAAAGTCATTTCTGATACCAAGTTCATCATAGATCACATGTACATAAAATCTTCAAGTAACCAAAATTTAAATACACACCACTGTGCTACTCTATTGTATTTTCTAAGTAGCGAACTTGATAAAATGGTTATTGAGACAAATGTATAAACTGCACAACGAAAATTTGGCTGATATTCTGGCCGATAATAATGATCGTAAACATGGCGGTTTCTAAATTTATAAATAAACTATTTATAAATTTTGTAAAATCCATATCTGAAATTAATAGCTGTACAAAGCGTAAAATTATTCATATTAAAACAAATAAAAACTAAACCCTGAATTTCAATTCAATTACAAATTATAATTTACATATCGCTCGTTAAATAGTAATTTAATAGATAAATTAAAACAAAAAACACTAGACAAATCAAATAATCTAAAACGAAACACGGGGCAAACAATTTTTATAAATAGAGACACCTCATTAATAAGAAAGACAAAAATGATTGATTTGATAAAAAATGCAACAAATGATAAAAGAGAATCTGAAAGCAATATTTTAAGAAAACATTCTCGGTAAATAATAAAGTCTATAGTTAAAAGTTATATAAAATAATAGGCGCACAAATCTATTATCTCTAAATATAAATAAAACTAAATGCATCCCTTTTTCTTTAAATAAATCAGGTCAACCATATTTTGAAATTTAAAAATACATAGGTTCAGGGCAATGCCAGAACAATTGCCTTCTCGTCACTATAACTCACATACAAACAAGGTTAAGTATATACAATATTAAGGCCTTCAGTCATAGACATATGCTCGTGAAAAAGGTCAGTACTGTACTTTATACAAATTTTATCAACTTAGACAATTTACGGACTCAAACTTGTGAAGTCACTACTGACTAATTCCGTATACCCATGTGAGGTGGTTCAAATGAAAGACATCTGCACCCCCTGAAATAATTCAGAAACACCCAATTGAGATCATGCTCCATGTATTAAAATCTTATCCCACTCAATTAGTCTTTTAGACTTCATCACTCTTGAATTTCGATACGCTTTATATAATTTGAATATATAAAGATTATACATTTTATTTTTATGCGGCATTTATGGAGTCGTTAAGATTGCTCTGTTTATCTTTGTGATGTGCCGTATGTGCAATAATTATAGTTATGACTAGGGATGGGCGAAAATAGAATTTACTACCTATCGATATTTACGACAAAACCGGTTTGAAAGCTTAATTTATTGAAGACCTAATAGAAAGTTCCTACGTTCATAAACATATAACGAATAACTTCTTCCCAAGCAAATGAGGGACAAATAAAAATTGGTAAAATTCTTTCACCCGGAACTTCTCCCGTTATGAGTCTTTCATATATACTCTCTTATCAAAAATTTATATTACCGTTTTGTTTCAGCATTGTATTCCTACCAATATTTTTCCAGTTTCCACCTATGCCACACTTGATTTTTGGACATAATTTAAAATAAATTGAATACATAGTTTTACATTAACACTTACCGCCATTTTTTTTCCGTCATGTTGAATTTATATCAGTTTATCCCTAAATCACATTTAATTTTCCTGCAAATTTAAAGTCAATTGAATAAGAAATTTTTTTATGTTGAATTCTCAAACATTTTATTTGGCCGCCATCCTGAATTTGTACCAAAACTTTACCAGTTTATCTTTATAACAGTAATAACTAGCTTTTTCAGGCTGATTTCTTAAATAATATATTTATTAGGCCCTATTTTGTTTTGCTATCTTGAATTCATACCAAAATGTTGTTTATTCCTATGTAACACTTGATTTTGGTGTTTGCAGGTAAATTGGTTAAGTACTTTTTTAATATTTTTTAGTACTAATTTTTTATTGTTTCACTAGGCCGCCATCTTGTTTCGTATACTAGATTTATACCAAAATATTACTAGGTCATCCACATGTGACCCTTAATGTTTGACCAAAATTTGATGTCAATCGGGAAAGTAGTTTTTAAACAATGCCGCAAAAATATAGATAGACATACACAAAGACGAAATTGATTAAACATTTTTTTTTGCATCTAGCAATGCTAAAACGTAGAGATATGTAAAACCTGGTGATTTTTTTCACGATTACAAAGAATTTATTTCGTTTTTTTGTTCCTTTTGTTCCGCCCTATGGTTTCATACCAAAATTTTATCAGTTTATTTCCATATAATACTTGATTTTTGCGTAGAATTCGAGGTAAATAGTATGTAGTTTTTTAGTAATATTTTTTTAACATTTCACAAGGCCTCAATTTTGTTTCGTTATATTGGATTTTTGACAATAATTTTAAGTCAATCGAAAAGGTAGTTTTTTTACCTATGCCTCGAACAAACAGACGGACAGACAGACCGACCGACGTAATTGAGGGGACATGTTTTTTGGCATCTAGGGTCTTGAAAAGTGAAGCTCTGAATAAATTTCGGAATGTGATTTTTTTCACATATACAATACGTCCCTTCACGAGGGAAGTAAAAAGATCCTTAGATGTTATCGCTACCTATCGATATTATCGGATACCTTATCGGCATTATTGCACACCTATCGGCACTTATCGATAACTATCCATATATCGATTTTTTTCGATTTACCTATTGTTATTCGATATGTCTTTGACCTATCGATATATCGATAAAACGTCCATCCCTAGTCGGA
Source organism: Kuschelorhynchus macadamiae (assembly GCA_030620095.1). Taxonomy (NCBI): domain Eukaryota; kingdom Metazoa; phylum Arthropoda; class Insecta; order Coleoptera; family Curculionidae; genus Kuschelorhynchus; species Kuschelorhynchus macadamiae. Next base: position 248,382 of record JAUTXW010001888.1, read on the forward strand.
CCGGTGTGACCCATTTTAACTATAAAAAAGAAATAGTATATTACATAACAAGTCTTGAATAAAAACGATAACTTTGACTCGAGTAATGTACACTATTTTTTTCTACGAGCGTGCGCAAAATAGATACTTTGCACACGCAACGGGGTTCCCAAAATTTACTTTTGCGGAACACTAGGCTCCGCGTCGTTCGGTCAATTGCAGCCAGCGTACGAACAAGGCTTATTTTACACACTAGTTAGGAAATATCGCATTTCCGGCGACCACTCACAATTTTCGGTAGAATTATTATATTTTATATTTAGTATATTTTAACCCTGTGTTAAAAAAATTGTTACCGTTGAAAAGCATTGTTCAACACGTATTGATTTTTTTTTCAATACGCGTGTGATATATGGCAATCTCTAGCTCAGTTGACAATGTGTTTTTGTCAGTTTCGTAAATGGTCGTAGTAAAATATATTTTTCAAAAAGTTGGCAAGTTAAAACTGGGTTCCATCACCAATCCTGCTTCACATAATCTATTAAAAGTATATATATATATATATATATATATATATATATAAAATGACCATTAAATATATTTATATATATTCTATGACCAGTAGAATATATCATTGCTTATCATTATATTAAAGTGTTTCCGATGTTTACTTCTTAACCTTATAAAATATTACACATGCCTAAACATTAATGCTATATTCAGACAGACCTATTTAAATAAGAATAAGTAATATGCCTAAATTATTAAAATTAGAGCAATAAATTTCGTTTCAGACAGGCAAAGGCAAATACACAAATTAGAATACGTAGCTCATGAATTCATTATAATTAATTCAACATGGTTATTTCACGGCTTTTGATTCTTTGATACAGTTTTAATATCTTCATTTACTTAAAAATGTTACAGTTTTATAACAATTTATTTATGTGGGTAGCATTTACGTATCTGGACTTACAGACTGATATAATGTATAAGTTAAAGGTTTAATCAATAGTGACGTACCTAATATATGTATATAAATTACAAATTATGCTCATTGATACTAGTTGTTTAGTTAATTTATCTGATTAATATAATTTAAAAACATTAGGCATAAGCGACACGGCACACAATGGTCAATAACCGGAAAAAATTGAAATAACCAAAGTTTAATAAACTCTTTTCTTTTTAGGTGTTTTATATTTACAGATAATTAGAGTTCACAAAATTAGGTTGATTTTGTAAACTTTCTCCGTCTATATTTTAATCATTATTAATCATTTATTCATTAAAAATAGCCAAATTTATTTACAACCAAAATGTTTGAGTTTACGACAGGAATATAAATATAATTTCCCATGCCTATTCAATTTATTTTCCTTACGGTATGTTTAACTTTTCATAACAATACTTGCTCTTTTCTATCATAAAAAAATAAAACAATTTATTTAATTTAATATAGTTGAAATGATATTTTAAAAATAAAGTAAATTTATATTTTGCAAATTAGATTTATAGCTACAAATTTAACTACATTTACCTACACGTTCTAATGTATATCATAATATTCTTCATTATTTACTTTAATAAATGTATTAGTTTTATCTGCATCTTTGTGCAACTTTGGCTGCAAGAGCGATTTGAATTTTATCTATCAAGTAATACAGAAATATTTATTAGCTCAAAAACCTATATTTTATTGTGTGGTTAAAATTTATATTTTTTAGTTAGGCTTATTTTCATGTGTTTCTAATTGATTTTATCTCCCAGAGTATTATTCACATTCTTTAACTAGATTAAATATTTTATTACATAATATATACCCAAAGGCTGATTTAATTACCTTTTCGTAACTTTACCGAAAACTTCCTTGTGATTGAAACCATTGTTAAACAATTTTTATGACCATTTTTCTTGGTAAATTTATGAGAAGATAAATAAATCAGTCCAAATTGTTAATTCTGTGTTCTTATAATATTTACAAAAATCTCAAGATGGATCTCAATAAACGTATCTACATAATTTCATACAAATTAAACAATCCGTTTGCTGTTAAAAAAAAATCGGGATATCTCCATTTGTTTCCACGTTTCAATTTATTGTATGATATGCTTTATACTTTACTTCATAAGATATATAAGTTTTGTATTCCAAATTGGCTTAGCTTGTTTCTACGAAAGCTTTGACTTTTATGAATTTATCAGTTGGATAGATTCTGAGATAATAAATGTGAATGTTTTTTCGAGTGCTACAATTTACATAGAGAGTCCTTTAATTAAAAGGAGCCAAAGTCAATAGTTTCTAAAAATTTGGCTCTTGAAAAAATCGATGAAATACATCCATTATTATTATTAAAATGAATAGTTTTTTGTATTATTAAAATAATGTTTAAAAAATAATTATATTTTTTAGATTTCTATCGCATTTCTTACAGTTTTTGAGTAAAAACTAATTTGATTAAACAATGAAAAGGGTCTCGCCTTATATTATATTGATCTCCACTGAAAGAGTTATCAATAAAGGTAACTGTACAACTTTTAAATAATATATTTAATAAAATAATTAGAGTCAGAAAGAAATTTACTCGAAAATTTGAAATTTTGACAGATGACCCTCTAATGAGAGATAATATAAAAAAATCATATTTAAAAACAACTATTTTCGGATTTCAACTACTTACATATTATTATATTAATCGTCTGTGATCAAGTGAACAAATTTAATAAGGTATATGCTTTTTTCAAGGTTCTTCATGACTTCATATTTTTAAAACGGGTGTTCCATAAGAAAAAAATTACCATCTGTCAAAATTTAAGATTAACAAAATAATTCAAAAGTTCAAACTAGGTCAAAAATAAAGTACCCAAATATCTTATTATGTATACCAAATATGATTCAAATATGATTTGTCATTTTGAAGTTATTGAATTATTTCCGCGTTCCCATATAACATAAACCACTGCGCCGCGCTGGCGTATTTCACGATGAAAAGCTTATTTGAAGATATCGATAATTAATCAAAATTGTTTTTTTTTCTACACAGCAACAATAAGCACATCTCAGTATATGGGAAAATTTTAATTATTAAAAAAGCACTAATTTTTACCAATTTGCAGGTTCTCTTTAAGGTATTGAGGTTTAAAACTTGACGGTTTGACTTATGGCAAAACGGGTGCAAATTTCTAACATAGTTTTTATGACTTTTCTAAATGAACCTTCATTCACTCAACCTATTATTAATTTTTTTTTTAATTTCAAGGATTAGTTGATAACTTTGGTCCTAATCGATCATAGCACAACAAAAATTTTCCTATTTATAATACTTCCAAGGTACTTTTGCAATTATTAACAACTTTTTACTTTCCTCGTAAGAAAGTACTGTAATCGTGAAAAAATCTCCCTCCAAAATGTTTGCAAATTTTTATCTTTTAGTCTTTTAGGGTCCCTAGACCTTGAAAAATATGTTCTCCCATTTTTGTAGAGCTATCGGTCCATCCTCGGTCTGTCGTTCTGTCTGTACGCGACATATCTCAAAGACTACTTAACCGATTGACTGACAAATTTTGATCAAAAATCGAGGGTCACCTGGGGAATAGTAATATTTTTCTAAAAATCCAAAATGGCGGGAAAAACTGGCAGCCTCGCAAAATGTTTAAAATATATTAAGAGTCTACTTGAAAAATGGAGCCCAAATTTTGCTCAAAAATCAAGTGTGATACAGGGTTAAATTGGTACTCTTGTGGTTTAAAGCCATTATTATATAGCACGTAATAAAATGGTAGCGTAATAAAAAGTTTAAAAGTTCATTGGGCCAAAAAAAAACTCTTATCCAGTTAATTTGGAACTTTAAATAAAAATCACTAGAGAAATGTTCAAATATTCGCTAAAACTCAATTTCTTGGATAAAACCTTCTTTTTATGGATAATAATAAATGACATAATTTGTTTTTATAGACTTTGTAAATAAAGTTATAAAATATAAATTATAAAAATAATAATAATAATAATAATAAAATACATTTTAAAAAATCGGTAAATTTCCTTTAGTCGTAACTTCCTTGGTTATGCATCGTTCCTTTCATTAGGAATGGTAAAGTGTCATCCAATTTAGTTCAATACAAAGTCATTTAGAGACTCTTGAAACATTTGTATTGAGCGCCAGTTTGTTTCATCATATTGGATTCCTACCAATATTTTCTACCTACTCCATACTTGATTTTTTGGCATATTTTAAAATAAATTCAGTAAATTGTTTTTAGCCTGACACACACCGCTATTTTGTTACGTTATGTTGAATTTGTTCCAGTTTATCCCTATATCACATTTAACTTTTCTGCAAAATTTAAAGTCGATTCAATAAGACTTTTTTTACGTTGATTTTTTAAAAATTTTATTTGGCCGATATTTTGTTCCGCCAACTTGAATTCGTACCACAACTTTACCAGTTTACCTCTATATCACATTTAATGCTAGTTTTTTCAGGCTAATTTTCTAAATATTTTCCTAGGTCGCCATTTTGTTTTGCTATCTTATATTCAGACCAAAATGTTACCAGTTCATTTCTATGTAACACTTGATTTTTGTGCAAAATTTAAGGTGAATTTTTTAGTAATAATTTTTTAACGTCTCACAAGACCGCCATCTTGATCCGGCATTTTCGATTTTCACCAAAATATTACCAGGTTATTCCCATATGACCTTTAATTTTTTATTAAAATTTGATGTCAATCTGATAAGTAGTTTTCACGCTATGCCGCGAACTGACAGATAAACAGACAAACCGACGAACTTGATAAATGGTATTTTTTGGCATCTAGGGACGCTAAAACGTGAAGATATATAAAATCGTAGAGGGTGATTTTTTTACATTTACAAACATTTTACTAGTTCATCTCCATATATACCACAATTGATTATGGCACAACACCATTTGAAATCAGTCCGTTAAGTAGGTTTCTCAGCCTGAAATTTTAAATTCTTATTAATCCGCCATTTGGTTCCGCCATCATCTTGGATTCGTACCAAAATTTTACCAGTTGATTCCTAGATAAAGCAAAATTTTAGATAAATTGGATAAGTAGTTTTTCAGTAATAATTTTTTTAATATTTCACTAGGTCACCATTTCGTTTTGCCATATTGGATTTTTTCCAAAATGTTACCAGGTCATCCCCATATGAACTTTATTGTTTGAACAACATTTGAAGTCAATCGGATAAGTAGTTTTTTAGCTATGCCGCGAACAAATAGATCGACAGACATACGTAAGGATCTGAAAAAATCTCGCAGGGTGATTTTCCCACGATTACAATACATCCCTTTTACGACGGAAGTAAAAATCGATGAGTTGGATTTGCGCGGGGCTCCACTCGTTATCGTAAATGTATTATTCTACCCAGTACATATAAAAATTCTGTTCATTTCCTTCTCTTAATATCCGGCAGCCTTCATTACTAGATATGTTCCGGATAGTCGATTTGTCAAAAATGTTTGTCATTTGTTTTAAATTGGCTTCCACAGAATGGAGAGTTCTGTTCCATTTTTCACTAAGTTCAGTTTTAATTCCATTGTTAAAGAGTATTATAATAATATAAAAAGCCATCGATGGAGTTTTTATAGATTTTAAAATCCTTTAAAATGATTTATTTTAGCAGGGAACAAAAATTGTTTAGACTTTTACCTGTGTTTCCTGGAGGCCGGTTATTAACTTGTTTATAGGCATTATTCATTAATCAGATTTTAGTGGTTACAAAACTTCAAGTAGGTACATATTTGTACCAGCCTTTTAAAAAAGCAAGATATGTATAGAGAGAACTTAATTTTAGCTATTTTTGTTAGATCATTAGTTATTGTATTAGTATTCGAAATAAAAAAAAAAAGCATCCAAGCATTTATCAGCGAAGAAAAAAATATTTTAAACATGGTGCTCTTCAGCATTATATATCTATCAAAAAGTATCGTTGACGTTGTAGAAATGTGCTCTATGGTAACTAAAGCTGCGAAATCAACAGCATATTTAATTTAAAATGAAAAAAATAGTTTCAAGAGCCGCAACCGTCTCCAGGTGAAAAAAACTTACTTTGGATCGTTATACTAAGAATTTAGAAAAAAATCGCTCTTTCTACCTTAGAATAGAGGTTACAAACCAGAATAAAATTCGTCAAGTTATAAATGATGACACACAAATATGACAAATCAAAAAAGACTGTGGAACATTCTGCACGAATAAAAATGGTTGGTCGAAAATCTGCCCTTATTAACAAATTCCTCCTATGGCGTAAAGTCCTTATGAACTTACCAATACATGCGAACGGCAGCCAGTTATCTTTTCGGAGAGCTGTAGGTTGCAGGTTCTCGGGTACACCTTTAGAAATTAAAATGGGCGCCACCTAATTGACTGTGACTCAATTAGGAAGAAATCTATATTGATATTTAAATGCAGACAAAATAAAGATTTGGAGGGCTTTTTAATAAAACACTATATAAAGTGCAGATTGTCAAATTTTAATGATACCTTTGTTCTTTTGTTCTTTTTTTAAATAGTTGTTTTATAAAATAATTTTGAAATGTGAAATTTAGTTCACATTTTACAATTTAATTGACCTTAAAGTATAAAAATAAATACATCAAGAAAAAGCAAAAATATGTATAAAATATATCAAATATGTGAGATGCAATAGAAAGTTATTACCATTATATCATCAACCTGTGAACATCTGACGAAATGTCATGACACAAATATGTAAATATGAAAATTAAAATAAATAGCGCACAGGGAATCAAAAATTCATGAATTTTCTTTTACCACACTGCCGCAAGGAAAAAGTTATAAAAATAAAAAGTATTTCGCCAAGGCTGTTTTACAAAAAATAGGTTATTTACTTCCTTTCTGCTACCTTATATAAAATTTATAAATATAAAAATTAAGAATTAATTCCTCGTACTCTTACAGGAAGGAACTCCAAAACCATTGTAGAACTCTTGGTTTATGTACCCCAAAAATTACCTCATAATTTGTAATTATATCCCAAAACCATATCTCGAATTCTTAACATGAAACCCTCTAGTCATCTAGAGGGCTCCTTCGACGTCAACGGTCACCAACAAAAGAAATTTCCAGGCTGTAGAAAGGCTTCTCGAGGACCGACAGCCAAAACAAAATTCAGGACGCCATTCACGTGGTTGATCAAATGTGGAACCAAACAAAACGGGACCAAAATTTAGGGCCAGATGATGTCCATAAATAGGCCTTAGGCTTTCAACGGCACTGCACTTTAAAAAGAAATTACTTAGGACATACTTTCAGTACTTAAAAAAGATTGGTCCATTAAGGCACTTTTACAAAGCCGGACACATGTTGCACCTCTAAGGAGAGCCAATAGAAAGGAGCGAGAAAATCAGCTCCAGAAAATTCGAAGAAGTTTGACATTCCCCTCCATCATTCTTCCTCACTTCAGACTTATGCCAACCGAATGCCATAAAATAAAATAATAATTACAGTGGAGTCCACTGCTGGCGCCACTAGTGCAAGGGAGTAAGAACCCGATAACATTCGTTGTCTCCGAATAGAGCTGGCTGAGCAGAACCAAGATCGTAACTGAAATACAAAAACCAGAGATTGTCAAAGCTGGCTGGATGCCGAAGAATAAGAAACTAATGAAAATATAGTGACAGAAGAGAAACACAGGCAAATTCCAAATATTAGTAAACAAAACAAAAACAAAATTCTTTTGTCTTAATTTAAAGAAGTTAAAAATACTTTAGAAAATGTAATCCAATGAATTATGAATAAAACATATTAAGGTTTGTAAGATGCAATCTACATAAAAGTCTTGATATTTTAAAGGTTATATGTTCAATTTTGTTTCAGATTACTAATTGGCTTAAAATAATGAAAAAACATTAGCAAAATGTTCATTAAACATTCCATACAAAGCAAACATAAAGAAAAGCAGCTTGGATAAATGAAAACAAAAAGCTATGTAAACTTTCTAATAGTTCAAGTGTTCTCAAAGTGTTAAATTGATATTTACAAGAAAGAAGAGAATATGATGTAAAATGTAAAAAACAAACACTATTTTTTACAAACACTTCCACTATATTTAATTTAACAACGTGACATGTTTCACTACACAGTAGCTTCTTCGGACGTTACATCTCGAATGCACAAGCTTACAAGTTAAGGTGATATTTATATAACTAAGTATAATACAATCATTTGGAAATTTTAATGCCTTACAAAAGGTCTGGGAATTTTTATGTACTAGCAATAAAATAAAAAGAAATTACCTAAAATTATTAGAACATATTTAACAAGGGTGAATTATTGAGATCTACCTGATCGTTTAGCAAGCAATTTGAATGTTTGAGTTTATTTACTTCTAGAGACTCGAGTATATTCAATTTATGACCCTTATTTGAATTAAATTGAATATACTCGAGTCACTAGAAATAAATAAACTCAAACATTCAAATTGCTTGCTAAACGATCAGGTAGATCTCAATAATTCACCCTTGTTAAATATGTTCTAATTATTTTAGGTAATTTCTTTTTATTTTATTGCTAGTACGTAAAAATTCCCAGACCTTTTTTAAGGCATTAAAATTTTCAAATGGTTGTATTATACTTAGTTATATAAATATCACCTTAACTTATAAGCTTGTACATTCGAGATGTAACGTCCGAAGAAGCTACTGTGTAGTGAAACATGTCACGTTGTTAAATTAAAAATACTGGAAGTGTTTGTAAAAAATAGTGTTTGTTTTTTACATTTTACATCATATTATTATGGTTTTCCACCGAGTATCGGCTGACACAATCATATTGTTAGAAAGAAGAGATTAAATATGTTTATCATAAAGCATGTGAGTGAAATGGACTGAGAGAAGAAACCAAAAAAACAGAATATTTGATTGTAAATGAAAAAATTGTTATTTTCATTAATAAAGAAAGCCAGTATCTTAGTAACTAAAACTGATTATATATTCAAAATATGTCACTTTCAATAGTATCACTCTATTAATATACATTCTAGTAACATTCTTTTATAAAGTGAATGATATGTAAATTTGGAAAAATCCAATTCGTAGAGTTATTCGATAGGATGGTGATAGAACACTGTGTGAAAATCAGTAACTATATAACTAGCCAAATTTAGTAATTGCCTCAGTGTTACTTTAAATTAAATAATTATACATAAATTTAAAAATATTATACTCCTGTACATATGTTTCTCCTTCGCAGAAAATATTTGCAAAGCATTCTAAAATACCAAAATTTATCAACAGAAGAATACATTCTAAATAATCTTTAATTGAGGGCCTACTACTTACGGAGGGTCATAACCGTAAAGAATATCTCTGATTTCGGTTATCCGAATTTCAGCCTAAAGTCGGTCTTTCTAAGACGCATGGTTTTTTCTTTCAGTATCCTCAGTTTAATCGATATAATTTAAAATATTTTTCTCCAATAGCAATTAAGAAAACTGAAATATTGTCATCTGATTTTTTATTTAAACTACTTGAAATAAGTTTGTTATTCTACATTTGTTGGAATTGTTACATATCTTTCATTAAATCCACATTTCTTAAATCAATTTTTTTTAGTACTTGCTCATTATTTTTAGGTACAGTAGTTTTTCTTGCCACCTCAAGCTTCAAAGTAGTAATCACTTCATCTCTCCTAACGCAATGTGAGTTTTCGTATTTTATAAAATCATTACTACAAAAGTTTTTCTAAGTATAGAACATATCCAGTCTAGTTTGTTTTTTAATTTTATAAAGGAAGGAATTTTTGTTTCTATTAAGGACAAATAATATTAAGTATAATTATAACTTAGGTTATTAAGTCTGCTTTTAAATACATGATAAATTTTAAAAGGATTGAATTCCCTGTTGCTTAAGCGAAATTAATTTATATATGGTGGCAGCTACCAAATTATATTCTTTCATAAAAAAATAGACCTTGACATACTAAATTACAGAATTTTTAAATTCTCCCAAACACATCCTTTGTAGGACAACTTACTTATTTTGACTTGTACAAATAGTAAATTTATATCTTTGTTCTTTTTAAACCTCTATATAAACCAAAATAATAGGACATTCAAACTTTCATAGCTGCCACTAATTTTTATTTTTTTTCAAATCTTAAAACTTATAAAAAACTAGGCGTACGATCCCCAAAATTATAATTTAGAATTACTTAACCAGTTTTTAATTTAATTTTGGTAAAAATGTTTTCAAATATCTGATTCACAAAACAATATAAGAAAAGTTTACATAACTAGTTCTATGTAGGAATAGCAGAAATGAGCACACTACTTTTTAACAACATTAAGCAATAATGGTGGAGTATGCATTATAAAGCTGTGAAAAAATTTCGAAAGGGATACATAGAAATAGTAAAACTTTATTTCATATTTGGTTAACTATCAATGAAAAATTTGATTTTCGAAATGAAGCAAGGAATTTAAAAATCTGAAATGTGAACTTTTAACAATAACTGGAAAAGAAATTCTGGAACGATTTAACAAATCCATAAACTACAGGCACTTTGTCTAAGATTTAAGGAAAGACAATATATGCTCCTTCATTGACCTTATATTTAGATAGATATATAGATAGATGATGACCTCCTTACCCTGGTAACGGAAGATTTGAAAAATCTTGTAGTCAGGTGGTAAGTTAGTGATAAAGAAACCAGGCAATGAAGAAAAGGAAGTACAACGGAAGCAAACGATCTGTATACTGGTCATCCGATGATACAGAGGAGCTCCACCGGGAATGCATACGAAAGAGAAGATTGTACATGAGAAATGTCGGAAGGAATGAATAGGTGCCATAACAAGACCTATTGGAAGACTATACAAACTGTAAGGGAACACTTCGAAACAAGATCAAGGCTGCTAAAAGAAACGCCTAAAAACATGTCTGTGATAATCTCGAATGTAATATTTGGGGGATGGCTACAATATAGTCATGAAGCAGTTAATGGGTTTACCCCAGGACCGCAAATGTCCATGAGGAAAATGAAGGAGGTTTTCAACCATCTTTTCCCGCTTAACGACGCAGTAAACTTTATCTGTGATAGAACTGTGATATTTTTAAATTTTACATTTGAAGAATTAAGTATAGCGTGCCCGACACTTGAGCCTAAAAAACACCACGACCTAGAAACATTCCAGTAGAAGTGTTAAAGGGAGTTGTTGATAGTAATCCGGGATATGTACTTAAAGTGTACAAGAAGTTGGCTGGACTTGAAATATTCCCCGAAATATGGAAGAAGGCTAATAGGGTACCATTTAGGAAGGGCGATAAACCACCGGATCACCGTTCACTCTAGCGACCGATTAGTCTCCTGGATTCTGAAGGGAAACTGTACGAGCAACTTACTCTCAAGACTTAAAAGGAAACTAGAAAGAACCGGATGACTGGCTGATAAACAGTATGGCTTCATGGAAGGTCGACAAACAGTGGATGCTGTAAATGAATTAATTAGAATCGGTAGGCAGACAGCCGCACATCCTCACACGTACCGAAAACTCTACGCAATGATCACCTTAGACGTATAGTGCAAATGAGTTGAATAGATGAAAGCCTATTTAGAATAATCACGTCCTATCTCTCAGAGAGAAAAAATA